>SJYC01026131.1:0-13549 GCA_006408675.1 Madoqua kirkii
ATTTTCTCAATCTTGACAACTGTATCACGGTGCCACAGGCTGCTAACGTTAGGGGAAGCAAGTGGAGGGTGCATGGGAACTCACTGTATGATTTTTGCAGCTTTTATGCAATTCTCAAGCTATTTCAAAATAAACACTAAAAGTGCATTGGGAGACTTCCCTGGTGGTCCAGTGGTTAGTACTCCGTGCTCCTACTGTGTTGCTGGTCGGGGAACTAAGATCCCGACCACAAGCCACGTGGCACAGTCAAGAAAAACCAGTGTAAAAAAGAAAAAAAAACCCAGTGTATTGGCCATTTGAGCAGTTTATTTTAGTAAAGTGCCCTGAGAAGAGACAATGCATTTCTTTTTACAAAGATTATACTTAACCTCACAGATATAGGAGCTTGGTCTAGAAAATCATAAATACTGCGCAGAAAGCATCTAGTACTCCGTGCTCCTACTGTGTTGCTGGTCGGGGAACTAAGATCCCGACCACAAGCCACGTGGCACAGTCAAGAAAAACCAGTGTAAAAAAGAAAAAAAAAAAACAAGAAAAAAAAACCCAGTGTATTGGCCACTTGAGCAGTTTATTTCAGTAAAGTGCCCTGAGAAGAGACCATGCATTTCTTTTTACAAAGATTATACTTAACCTCACAGATATAGGAGCTTGGCCTAGAAAATTACAAATACTGCACAGAAAGCATCAGGTTCTGTTGGACAAACCACCGGAAAATAAAACACACCCAGAAATTTTAATAGTGATCTGAAAGCAGAAGAACTATTCAGAAATAGGACTTGTTCATACTTACTGTAGCTCACAAAGGGAGTCTCTAAACTGTGGGCTTGATTCCTGTATCACTTTGTTACGGTCCCTCAGTGGGAAATATGGGTGGAGTTGGCAGAACAGACAGTTATGACAAGAAAGCCCTCCTGGAACATATCATCTCAGGGGTATGTCACCTTCCCCCTCCAGGCTCAGCAACACCTTTAAATGCATGACACCCGCAGAGGAGATGACCAAGCAGCAGAGCTTCGGCAAGGCCTGAGAAGCTACATCCTCCTTAGAGGGTTTCAAAAGCACATTAGAAATGAAGCAGAACAGGGGCCTGTCCAGTGGCTAAGCCTCCATGTTTCCAGTGCAGGGGCCCCAGATTCGACCCGTGGTCAGGGGACTAGATTCCACATACCATAACTAAGGATTCGTATGCTGCAACTAAGACCCAGTCAGCCAAGTAAATAAAATAAATATATTGTTTAAATGAAGCCAAACAAGACACCGGTCTAGGACAAGCAAAACAGACCTATCCCTGGTGCCAGTCAGGATTCAGCGCCTTTCGTCGAACACAGGAAGAAAGAGGCTCAGAGAGGGAAAATGTGTCTGAGGCCATAAGGCACTTTTAGGAAGAGAAGCAGAACAAAGGCGAGCTCACCTTCAGGGTCTAAATACTAAAGGCAACTCAGAGGGAGACGGAAAAGGAGAATTTGTTGACATTGGCCCTTTGATGAGAGCAAAGGTTGACATATAACAAGCGATGCTTATCAAACAAGACACCGGTCTAGGACAAGCAAAACAGACCTATAGGTCCCCTGGTGCCAGTCAGGATTCAGCGCCTTTCGTCGAACACAGGAAGAAACAGAGGCTCAGAGAAGGAAAATGTGTCTGAGGCCATAAGGCACTTTTAGGAAGAGAAGCAGAACAAAGGCCAGCTCACCTTCAGGGTCTAAATATTAAAGGCAACTCAGAGGGAGACGGAAAAGGAGAATTTGTTGACATTGGCCCTTCAATGAGAGCAAAGGTTGACATATAACAAGCGATGCTTGCATAACTTCACCTCCTGGACTTTGGTGTGCTTACAAACATGCACCTATTCATCCAGGTTCACTTATGAGAACTAGGTAGGTGGTGGGTTTTAACCATCACACGGTGCCAAAGGTGCAGTTATAACAGAACTGCCATTGGCAGAAGTGGCGTCAGTGAAAGCCAAGCATTGTCAGGGCCTTGCTCCCGGGTCAGCAGCAGACTTGACACCTTCCCTAGTACAGTTTGTTCTTTAAACAACCTTCTGCTTTCTGTTTAAACAAGTGCCTGGGGCACAAAAGAACCAAAAGTAAGAAGAGCATCCTAACTGCCTCCCACTTATTCCTCCAAATGTTTACTGAGCAACTGCTAGAGGTTAGACAGCTCAGCACTAAAGAATCTGCCAGTTCAGGAGAGATGGGGTCCACCCCAGGGCTGGGAAGATCCCCTGGAGGAGGGCATGGCAACCCACTCCAGCGTTCTTGCCTGGAGAATCCCATGGACAGCAGAGCCTGGCGGGCTACACTCCATGGGGTAGCAAAAGAACTGGACACAAACGAGCGACTAAACAACATCATAGGTTAGACACGACTCTAAGTGTCTGCTTTCATCTTCTTCTGGTGACTCTAACCCAAGGTGCACTGAGAGTGCTGTTTCATGTACACACTGCCCTGAGAAAATCAGCTGGCTAGCGAGAAGCTGCTGTACAGCGCAGGGAGCTCAGCTCGCCGCCCTGCGATGACCTGGAGGGGTGAGATGGGGCGAATGGCAGGTCCAGGAGGGAGGGCATATATGTATATATACAGCTGATTCACTTTATTGAACAGTAGGAACTAACACAACATTGTAAAGTGATTATATCCCAATTTTTAAAAAGTTAACAGGAATATATGACAACAGACATCATTGTCGTTTTCCTGTTTTGAAGCTTTATTCCCCATTTTATTAGTAAGCCTTTTGTGACAAAGGACAATGCTAAGATAGGACAGAGCTCCTAGGGTCCCCCCACTACCCCTGCGTGGCATCTGTGCCCACGCTCGGGCCTGTGTGGCTGCTCACACGGGTCTACTGGAGACACGGTGCAGAAGACGCCTCTGTTAGAGAAAGTGAACCTGAGGCCCATGTACTAAGTAGTGACGCTGTGAAGGGAAAAAGGTCCTGGTGGTTTGAAGAAAAAATTTATATTAACCAGTCGATAAAAACAACTAAGGCAGCACATCAAATTTCTCTTTATTCACTGACCTCCAAATATAGTAAGATTACATTCGATTCTGATACTGTGTGACAGAGAAAGGTGACAATGATATTCATTTATTCCTTCAGGAAACCATTTTTGATCTCATCTTATATGGCAGACACTAAGGCTACTGTATTGAATAACACACAGTAAAAAAAAAAAAAAAAAAAAGCCTTCCCCCACAAAGTCAGCCTTCATGGAAATAAATCATGATAATAAGTGAGTGTGCATTCAGCCCAACCAACCAGACCCTCAAAGAATAAAGAGAATACCAGATGAACACATTGATGTTCATAACAAATGGCAGCACTGAATTACTTTCTGAGCCACAAAATAAAATTGCTTCATGTAATCATATTTTTTTATTAAGTGCATATTTAATTTATTGTGCTCTGTGCACAAGACACTACTGGAGGCTTCAAAAGCATCTGTCCATAACTCAGCATGTGCAGGCGATCAGAAATGTGGAGGTTAAACAACGTGAAAGTGGAAGTGAAGTCGCTCAGTCACGTCCGACTCTTTGCAACAGGTGGACTATAGCCCACCAAGCTGCTCCGTCCATGGGATTCTCCAGGCAAGAGTACTGGAGCGGGTTGCAACTGCTGATATTCAGACCTTAAAAAAAGGACAATTTCTTATAGTTCAGCCTAGTGCATGGAAGTAAATAGGAACACTAGAAATGTCAAAAAGCAGAGAAAATTAGTTTCTCAAAGAGGTTATAAATTGAATGAGTTTAAGGGAAAGAAAGCCCAGTAGGGGCTGATGAAAGAGCTCTGGAAAGCTGCGTGTGTGTGATGGATCTGGAGCATGGGTGGTGGGTGGGGTGGGGTTGGGGGTAACAGGGAGCAGATGAGCTGGGCTGGACAACTGATGCTGACCTCCTAGGCTATAGCCAACACTTGAAACAGAACAGTCTCAAATAGTCTCCAATCAAGAGCAGCCCTTGGGCATGAACCTGGGGAAAATGACACTTCCTCTTCCTCAGGCCCTCACTCATTAGTCTCTGTCTTCTACTCAGTGTGGCTCCTGTCTGCCTACCACTTATACCCTCACCCGCATCACCGTCCCTGCAGGAACCCCCTGGTTACCCTCATCCTCATCACCGTCCCTGCAGGAACCCCCTGGTTACCCTCACCCACATCACCGTCCCTGCAGGAACCCCCTGGCTCCTGAACTGCAGGGACCACTTCCTAAACGGACTCCCAACCTCCAGTTTCTCTCTCTTTCCAACAACAAGGCTGTTCTCTGCATAGCATCAAAAGCTTTTTTTATTTTTTTTGGTACAAAACTGACCAATTGAGCCTTCATGGACTTCCTATTTCTCTCAGCATAAAGACAAAGCATAAGGAGGTCCATGAGTGTCCTGTGAGATAAGCCTCAGCTCCACTCAGACCTGGGCTCAGACCCGTTTTCCCTGGACTGAAGGATCAGATTAGTGCTAAAAGGCCTGGAAGGCTCATCCATCTCAAGGGAATTTTCTCTTATCTCCATGCCTTGAAGCTCTTAACAAAGAGGCAGATTCCAGCAATAATTCAATAAAGATGCATATCTGGCTCCTTTAGTTCACTATATACTAGTCAGGGATGTGAGTGACAGAGAGTTTGCTCATCCACAGCATCCAGCACAGCACTGCTGGTTTATAACAAAATGGAAGTGCTCAATAAATGATTGCTGAACGAACGAATGCACAAACAAATCCCAGGTGAAAGTGACTGGGACGCTCCAGGTATAACTGGAGGATCGCTGTTTATAGATGGAGAATAAAGATCATGAAAAAACTCTCACAAAGGACATGTCTGCCCTAGCTGACCAGCATCTAGTTATAGAATGTTGGTTTTACCAAAGTCTCTTTAAAAACACATGGAAGCCACAAAATAAGTAAGATACCCAGGTTAAATATGAGCTGCCTCAAATACACACGAATGGGACGATAACACTTCCTACAGGTATTGGCGTTGATGTCAAGTGTAGCCCATGCACACGCATACGCACGTCGTATGAATGCTGTGCTCTCCACTGATGAGTGCTAAAGGCTTGCGGAGGTGAAGTCTTCTTGTTGCATGACTGGGATGCAGCAGTGGTGGAGGAGACCTGGTGTCTACTTGCCCACTGAGTGACCTCAGAAAGTCCCTGGGCCTCTCTGATGATTAGTTTCCTCATTTACAAGAAAACAGAAACAATAATATCCCCATTATAAGATGGTAGTCAGGATTAAATAAAAATAAACTCTTTTCAGTTGTCTAGGGGACTTCCCTGGCCCAAAGATTAGCACTTCCACGACTGTTGGTCCAAGTTCGATACCTGCTTTGGGACTAAGATTACTGTGTGCTGCATGGTAGGGCCCAAAACAAATCAGAAGCTGTCGGAGCTCAGTTGTTATTATGACAGTTTTTCTAAATACTATTATTGGTAATATTACTACTACATCAGCTTGAAGAGCTTGTCATGCTTATTTGAAGTCATTTGCCTGTATTCACTGACTTTGGTTCACAAATGACAAACACTGACATAAAATGAAAAAAAAAAAAAGCCCACTGTTTTTTAATGCCACAAATAGTCTTCATTTTAACTTGCTACCTCTGATGTTAGCTTGGATTTACTATTACAGGCACTTTGCTGTATTCATTTAATCCTTACACAACCCTGGGACGAGGCTGGGTTGTATCTCCTGCTCACAGATGATGGAACTGACTTGAGTTTCAGTAACTTGGCCAAGATCTCATATCTGGTAACAGTTACAACAATAAAAGCAAATGTTTATGGGGGCTTGCCCTGTGCCAGGACTTTCTGCTTCCATACATTAACCAATATTAATATAATTCTAACAAAGCTATAAGGCAACTACCTGTACTGTCCCCATTTCACAGATGAAAAAACTGAGGCCCACAGAGGTTAAGTAATTTCTTGGAGTCACAGAGCTGTAAGTCCCTGGTGGATGAGCAGGAATTTAAGGCCAGGCAGGGCCCTCCTTATTAACTATACTAACTCTTCCTTTTGGCTGCCTTTATCCTGCTGTTTGCCTAAGTGAATTTTCTAGGTAAATGTTTATCACTTAAGAATAAAATATTACTTCAGACACATTTTTCTCAAACCAATTAACCATTCCCTGTCATTTATGCAAAATACACTAAATATTGTGTGACTTTTTCCTGATGGCCCAGGGAAGAGATGAAAATTAAGCAGGATGTGGGGGATAGGATGTGGGAGATTTCCAAATCCAAGCCATATAACCTGTTCCCATGGTGACACTTTCAATGTCAAGGCTGCTGTGCATTATCCGGTCTGCTTCTTGTTTTTATTTCAATTTTTGTAGAAGGGTTTTTAAGTCTCTCGTCTAGATATGTGCCATTTGATGGTCATTTTGTTTTGATTCTCTTGGGGGTTATAAAGCTAGATTTCTTGTCAACTATAACTACTCCTAATACAAGACTGAATAAGCTCTGAATTGAGCTGACCTCGTGGGTGTGAGAGCATGACCTTTATGATGACTGTCACAGATTTCAGCTGAGATG
This sequence comes from Madoqua kirkii, assembly GCA_006408675.1. Taxonomy (NCBI): domain Eukaryota; kingdom Metazoa; phylum Chordata; class Mammalia; order Artiodactyla; family Bovidae; genus Madoqua; species Madoqua kirkii. Next base: position 6,529 of record SJYC01026131.1, read on the forward strand.
AAGGGAACTCTGACCTCTAGATATGGATGAGCATCATTTTACCAAATAAGAAACCATCTATTTTATTCAGTGCTCATTTTCATGATTTTTTTAAATCACACATGTCAGGTGGATATATGAGTATAAGTAGAGTTCACTTTCCTGTGGAAGACCAGGTCTCAAAAATGTAAGAGTCATTTCCAAATCCAAGTCATATAACCTGTTTCCATGGTGACACTTTCTATCCCCCACATCCTGCTTTATTTTCATCTCTTATTTCTCTCTCCCAAGCAAAGCATAATAGAAACAGCTAACACAGGGCCCCCGACCCCCAGGCCATGGGCCAGTACCTGCTGGTGCCTGTCAGGAGCCGGGCTGCACAGCAGGAGGTGAGCAACAGGAGAGCTAGCCGAGCTTCAGCTGAACTGCAGCCACTCCACGTCACTCCCTTACTACCTGAGCTCCGCCTCTGCTCAGCTCAGCAGTGACATCACAGATCCTGAACCATCTCCCGCTCCTCCCCCACTGCTGCCCAGTCTGTGGGAAAATTGTCTTTCATGAAACTAGCCCCTGGCGCCAAAAAAGGCTGGGCACAGCTGAGCCAACACCTACATGGAACTTCCTACATACCCACCATCAGTTCAGTTCAGTTCAGTCGCTCAGTCGTGTCCGACTCTTTGCGACTCCATGAACCGCAGCACTCCCTGTCCATCACCAACTCCCAGAGTTCACTCAAACTCATGTCCACTGAGTCAGTGATGCCATCCAGCCATCTCATCCTCTGTCATCCCCTTCTCCTCCTGCCTCCAATCCCTCCAAGCATCACGGGTCTTTTCCAATGAGTCAGCTCTTCACATCAGGTGGCCAAAGTATTGGAAGTTTCAGCTTCAACATCCGTCCTTCCAATGAACATCCAGGACTGATTTCCTTTAGGATGGACTGGTTGGATCTCCTTGCAGTTCAAGGGACTCTCAAGAGTCTTCTCTAGCACCACAGTTCAAAAGCATCAGTTCTTTGGCACTCAGCTTTCTTTATATTCCAACTCTCACATCCATACATGACCACTGGAAAAACCATAGCCTTGACTAGATGGACCTTTGTTGGCAAAGTAATGTCTCTGCTTTTTACTATGCTGTCTAGGTTGGTCATAACTTTCCTTCCAAGGAGTAAGCGTCTTTTAATTTCATTGCTGCAAAAACCATCTGCAGTATTTTGGAGCCCAGCTACTGTTTCCCCATCTATTTGCCATGAAGTGATGGGACTGGATGCCATGATACCCACCATAGTTCTAAGAAATTTGTCTCTACTGACTCATGTAAGGCTCACAACAACTCCATTTTACATGCAGGAAAATTGAGGTGCTAAGATTAAGTAACACAGCCGAGGCCCTGTGTACAGCAGTGGTGGAGCTGGATTTGAACCCAGGCATCTGGAGTGAGACTCTGAGTTCTACAGATTCTGGCTACCACCCTTGGGAAACTGGGCTTTGAAAGCACAGGGTCTTGGTTTCGCACCCTGCTGGACACCCAGAAAACTGTTATCTCCTCTCCACCTCTTCAAGGGCCCCATGCAGTCTGCTCTGACTGTCCTCAAAGTCCGTTTGGCTCAGACAGGCAGGGTGACAGTCCAGGCCTGTCTTTCACCTACTTGAGACTTCGCTGGTTACACTTTCTTTTGCCCCATCCTTATCTGGCAGAGCACCCTGGATTCATCAAACGCACACAAAGCTCTCACTTGAGCCCTCTACCTGGATCAGAGCTGTTGCTGTACACAGAAGTTTGTGATCAATAGTACAGTGTAGTGTGTGAGCTTCCCAGGTAGATTAGTGGTAAAGAATCTGCCTGCCAATGCAGCAGATAGGAGGGATGTACATTGATCCTTGGGCCTGGAAGGCCCCCAGGAGGAGGGCATGGCTACCCACCCTCCTATACTTGCTTGGAGAATCTCATGGACACAGGAGCCTGGCAGGTACAGTTCATGGGGTAGCAAAGTGTCAGACCCTACTGAAATGACTTAGCATGCATATACACATCCAAACAGTATGGCGTGACTGGGTTGTAGGATGGTGTCCTAGAAATTGCACTTGACTGAACTAGCTGATTTTTACCTGTTGTGAACTGACCATGGAAATTTCACAATTCCAAACTTCAGTGTTTCTTTTTCTACTTTTAAAAGACTTTATTCTTTAGGGCAGTTTTAGGTTTAACACAAATTTGAGAGGGAGGTATGGAGATTTCCCACGTACCCCCCTACACACTAGCATAGCCTCCCTCATGATCAATACTACTTGCAGATGGCACAGTTATTCCCAAGGATGAACCTACATGAACCCATCATTATCATCCAGAGTCCATAGGTTAGAGTTCACTCTGGGTGTTGTACATTTCGTGTGTTTGGACATAATGCATATGTCCACCATTATGATGTCATACAGAGGTGTAAAAATCTGCCCTAAAAATCTTCTGTGCTCTACCTGTTTATTCCTCCCCCACCCCCTGCTAACCCCTGATAACCAATGATCTTTTCACTGTCCCCTTTTGCCTTTTCCAGAATGTCATATAGTTGGAATCATACAGTATATAGCCTTTTCAGATTGGCTTCTTACTCTTCTTAGTAATATGCATTTAAGGTTCCTCCATGCCTTTTCATGGCTTAATGGTTATTTCCTTTTATTTTGCCTGTACTGGGTCTTTTTTGCTCTGCAAGAGGTTTCTCTGGTTGGGGTCAGTGGGGGCTGCTCTCCAGTTGTGTGTGCAGGCTTCTAGCTGTGGTAGCTTCTCTCGTTCCTGAGCATGGCCTCTAGGCTCCTCAGCTTCAGTAGTTAAGGTGTGTGGGCTTAGTTGCTCCGAGGCATGTGGGATCGTCTCCCACCAAGGGCTGAGCCCATGTCCCCTGCACTGGCAAGCACACTCTTAACCACCAGACCATAGCAGTCCCTGAATTTCTTTTTGGCTATGAATAGTATTCCATTGTCTGGATGCACCACAGTGAGTTTGCCCATTCCCTCTCTGAAGGACATCTTGGTTGTTTGCAGATATTTGGTAACTGTGACTAAAGCAGCTACAAATATCCTTGAGAATGTTTCTGATTTTTTAAAAATTTTAATTGGAGGATAATTGCCTTACAGTTGTGTTGATTTCTGCCATACACCAACGTGAATCAGCCCTCAGTATCCATGTGTCCCCTCCTTCTTGAACCGCCCTCACTTCCACTCCCCATTCCATCCCAGCCCCTGGGTTGTCACAGAGCAGCAGGTTGCGCTACCTGTTATACAGCAGTGAGTGCTTCCGTTTTTTATCCATGTGAAAAATTACTAAGATAAGGCACTATATACTTGATATAGGTTATATCAAGTCATTTAGTCTTTAAAATAACCCTATGAGGTGAGTGTTATTATCCCATTGCACATATAAAGAAGCCGTAGACAAGGGGCCACAAAGCCAAACGGTTGGAGCCAGGATTCAAAGCCATACACCTGCGTTTGAATATATCTGATTCAAAGTCCATCTCTTTTCATGTGTTTGTTAGCCATCTGTATGTCTTCTTTGGAGAAATATCTGTTTAGTTCTTTGGCCCATTTTTTGATTGGGTCGTTTATTTTTCTAGAATTCAGCTGCAGGAGTTGCTTGTATATTTTCGAGATTAGTTCTTTGTCAGTTGCTTCATTTGCTATTATTTTCGCCCATTCCGAAGGCTGTCTTTTCACCTTGCTTATAGTTTCCTTTGTTGTGCAGAAGCTTTTAATTTTAATTAGGTCCCATTTGTTTATTTTTGCTTTTATTTCCAATATTCTGGGAGGTGGGTCATACAGGATCCTGCTGTGATTTATGTCGGAGAATGTTTTGCCTATGTTCTCCTCTAGGAGTTTTATATAGTTTCTGGTCTTATCATCTTATGTTTAGATCTTTAATCCATTTTGAGTTTATTTTTGTGTGTCATATATGAAACGAATCGCCAATTCAGGTTTTATGCAGGATACAGGATGCTTGGGGCTGGTGCACTGGGATGACCCAGAGTGATGGTACAGGCAGGGAGATGGGAGGGGAGTTCAGGATGGGGAATATATGTACACTTGTGGCAGATTCATGTTGATGTATGGCAAAACCAATACAATATTGTAAAGTAATTAGCCTCCAATTAAAATAAATAAGTTTATATTTTTAAAAAGCCCATATCTTGCAAACTACGCTGTACTGTTTTCCATGTTAAATTTATGCCATATAACAGCAGCTACCACTATAATCATTATAGCATGAAATATGGATTAAGAATTGAAGTAGTTTTCAACACCAAGGATCTTGAAATCAAAGTAAAACCTGTAAATTCAGCATTCATCTTTCATAGGTAAAACCTTCACCAGATGCCATGAGAAGCAGTAACTTCTCCTTTTAGAGAATCATTCATCTAACCAGTATTTATCAAGCCCCGCTACACGCAGAGTACTCTGACAGATGTGACAAATGGTGAGTAGGACAAACCTTGCCTCTGCCCTCAGAGTGTGTGTCGAGAGGAGGAAGCGGACCCGTGGCACACAGAGAGTGCCTGGGGAGTGGGAGCAGGTGGGGGAGGCACAGAAGTGGAGCCACGGCAGGCAGTGTGAGCAGCAGGCGAAACAGCACACACCGGAAAGAGGGCAGCTGTTCTGGGAACGAAGGCAGAACTGCTGCGGGAAGGCCTAACCAGGAAGTCTGGATGGTGACAGGCAGCCTCGGCAGGAAGTGAAATGCCCTTATATGTTTTTAAAGAAACATCAGTCTAACAACAGATGGAAAAATGGGTGAGACAGGGACAGTCGGGAAAGGTGGACCCTTGTTGAATTTAACCAAAATACTGGTGGAAATGATAATGCAAGAAGGGCGACAGCGAGGTGGGAACTGATTTGACAGCTCTGAAGAAGGCACCACCTTGACAACTGGTGGAAATGAAGCAGAGGCAGTACATGTCAATTGTCCAGATGTGGGTTTTGTGTCTTGGGGCCCCAGATAAGGAATCCAAAGGCGAGACACTCCGTGGGAACCGGGAAGATGATGTTTAAGCCTGCACACGTGGGGAGCTAACTCGCAGCTGGGTTTTGGGGTCTGGCGCAAGTGGAGCAGCCTAGGCTGAAGGTGGAAGTTTTCAAGGAATCAGTAGACATGTGTTGCCTGGAGGCATGGAACCAGACAGGCTCACCCACGTGGAGCAGAGAAGCAAAGGAAATGTCAGAACAGCACCATATAAGGGGAAGGCAGAGAAGCGACGCCCATAAAGGGTTTTATGAAGGCGTCTCCAGAGGTTTAGGAGCAAACTGGGAGAGACACACAGGCTTCCTGTAAACAGTACTTTAGGGACCTTAAAGGACCATCACGCGTCGTCGATGACACTTACCGAGCATCCTTCCGCCCAATATCACCCGTCTGCTAAGAGAAAGGCTCACAGTGACTCCCGCAAGCCCGACAGCCCGCACCCTCTGCCCTGCCTCCTGCTGAGGAGCGCTCACTGCGAGGCCGCAGGCGGCTCCGCAAGCACCCGCGGGCATCTCTCTGGAGACCCTGCCGAAACCGCGAGCCGGCGGAGGGAGGCCTGTCTACGACTCACTCACCGCCCGAGGGAGGGCCCCTCCTTCAGGCCGATGCGCATCTCGTCGTTTCTCCTGCGGTCACGCTGCTCTGGCTCGGGGGCCTGTCCTCCTAGCCCCCACCTCGCGCCCTGTCCCCTCAGTCTCAGGGGTTCCGCTGCCAGCAGCGCCGTTGGTGCTCCAGTCAAATCCTCCTTCAGGCCACCAACGGTCGCGGCCTCAGCCAATGCCGACGCCTCTTGTTCCGCCCGTCGGGCGTCTCAGCCAGTCACTTGCGGCCGTGCTGCGGCCGTGGAGACGGGACGCCGGCCTCAGGTTGCCGTAGCAGCGGAGGACGCGCAGGGCCACGCGGCGCCGCGCGGGCCGGGAGGTGGGGCTTGAGGGACCTCTCAGTGCCCGGGCTCCTGTGGACTCGGGTACCGACCTTCGGCGTTTGAGGTAAAATTGGTGGGAAAGAGCAGCTTCACCTTGGGATGCTTAATTTCAAGAACTGGTTTGGACTAAAAATCAACTACCTTTCAAAGCAGATTTACTGTGAAAAGGATCAGTGCAACCTGCTGAGGAGCGTCCCTGTGACCTGGAGACACGTTGAATGATTCCGCCCCTCAGCACGAGATGGGGACATGGTGTGAGCCGCCTGGACACCTGTCACCAGCTCGTTTTGTGGGTTGAGCATCTTTCGTGAGAGCCTGAATCTTTTTATTGAAAAATGTTTGAATTTTATGACAGCTTAAAAAAAACAAAAACAAAAACTCAACATCACATGGACTCGATGGACATGAGTTTAACTCCGGGAGCTGTTGACAGGGAAGCCTGGCGTGCTGTAGTCCATGGGTTCGCAAAGAGTCGGACACGACTGAGCGACTGAACTGAACTGAAATTCCTTCCTAAGGATGCATCTCCATGCATCAACAGGTAATGAACATGAATAATAAAAAAAATAGGAATGAAGGAGCTGTGTTCAAACTACTGAACTAAAACCAGGGTGGAATATAGCCCCATTTCAGAAAAACTTTGAATAGACTTGCCCATGAAAAGAGTCAGGAAAATTAGGCAAATACATTAGAATTCACTTTTGTGAGGCTGTGGTATTGGAGGACTCTTGAGAGTCCCTTGGACTGCAAGGAGATCCAACCAGTCCATTCTAAAGGAGATCAGTCCTGGGTGTTCTTTGGAAGGACTGATGCTAAAGCTGAAACTCCAGTACTTTGGCCAGCTCATGTGAAGAGTTGACTCATTGGAAAAGACTCTGATGCTGGGAGGGCTTGGGGGCAGGAGGAGAAGGGGACGACAGAGGAAGAGATGGCTGGATGGCATCACTGACTCGATGGACATGAGTTTGGGTGAACACCGGGAGTTGGTGATGGACAGGGAGCCCTGGCATGCTGCAATTCATGGGGTCACAAAGAGTCAGACACGACTGAGTGACTGAACTGAACTGAGGAACAAAAACCGCAAGAAAAAAAAACAGTAAATAAAATTTTA
>SJYC01026132.1:0-10899 GCA_006408675.1 Madoqua kirkii
CTCTGCTTTTGAATATGCTATCTAGGTTGGTCATAACTTTTCTTCCAAGGAGTAAGCTTCTTTTAATTTCATGGCTGCAATCACTGTCTGCAGTGATTTTGGAGCCCCCCAAAATAAAGTCTGACACTGTTTCCCCATCTATTTCCCATGAAGTGATCTTGGTTTACATTAAAACTATTCTTGTATACTACCAATGGTGTCTTTTTAAAACTACATAAAGATGCAAAATCAGGGACAAAAAAAAAAAAAAGCAAAGAAAAAATAGAGGTCTGATTTCCTCAACCTAATCAGGAAAGAATTTGAGAAGTGGTCTATTGTGCTGAGGAAGAAGCTGGACAACAAAATTCAGAACATCAATATGAACATGAGCTGTGATTCAACAGTCTGTCACTTGGTCAAACATAGGTGTTGGAAATTCCCCTGGGGAAAAAAAAATGCACCCTCTATTGCTGCTGGCCTTGGCATTGTATGAGGAAACTTCCTGAGTAGCTGAAGGGCTTTAAGTTCATGTGATCTCCTGGAATGTTCCCCACCAGAGGATCCTAATCTCACCTCTTTTCACACCTTAAATTGAGAGGCAACTGCACTTGTTGGGGTAGTTTTCACTCCCTTTCCCCTTACACTGTTGAATATATTTACCATTATATTTATTTCTGAAAGACTGGGCAAATATTACTTATATATATATATATATATATATATGACTTTTTTTCTGGATTCAACGTACATAATAAGCTATTTAATACTTACACATCACTTAGAGATTTCTTCCTATTGGACTTTCTTATGTAACATGACTTCCATAATTTATATATTTCCAAATACAGCTTTCCTAGGAACATGGGAAGCCTTTCTTGATATTTTGCACAGCCACATATATATATAATCACATTGGGTATGCGGACTTCCTGAAACATAGGGTTCCCATGGGACATCAGATAAGTCTACTCTTATCCACAGGTTTGCCTAGGCAAACTTCTCTTCTTCACTTAGCTAGTTCCTTCATAACTGTTTGAAACCTTGAATCCTGTGTTCTATTTTCCTTTGCAATTTTCTTAACTATTTATTTATTCATTTTATCTTATGATCATAGAGAAGGTTTCAAGTAAAACTAAACCCCAAATTATTTGTACTCAGTGCTTATGGAAGTGACGCCAGCATTGCATCTGGACTCTTTAAGGGGTACTTATAAATCACATCAGAGAAGGCAATGGCATCACACTCCAGTACTCTTGCCTGGAAAATCCCATGGACGGAGGAGCCTAGTAGGCTGCAGTCTATGGGGTCGCTAAGAGTAGGACACAACTGAGCGACTTCACTTTCACTTTTCACGCATTGGAGAAGGAAATGGCAACCCACTCCAGTATTCTTGCCTACAGAATCCCAGGGATGGGGGAGCCTGGTGGGCTGCCATCTATGGGGTTGCACAGAGTCAGACACGACTGAAGCGACTTAGCGGCAGTAGCAGCAGCAGCAGCAGCAGCAGTATAAATCACATTACTGATCTCAATGTTGTTTCATGGCCATTCTCATGAAATATGGTAATTTATGAGGTTGGTTTCTGAATTACCTATCCATGAAAAGAATTTCCATCACTATCTTCTCATATAGCAAACCAACATCAGAAAAACTCATAGGATAAATCATTATGGAACAAGAACATCTACAATTTATTATAAATGATAGGCTATACAAGGCTTCTTAAGGTTGCACATCCATGCATAAATGGATAAAGAACATGCATAATGAAAACTTAGTAATAATGTAGCTGTGTTCAGCCTACTGAAACAAAACCAGAGTGGGATCAAGTCTCATTTTATAAAGGAGAAACTTAAATAGACTTGCTCATGAAAAAGTTTAGAAAAAGACAAACATATTTGAATTCATTTTTGTGAGAAATATAGTCAGTCAGTTCAGTCACTCAGTTCTGTCCAACTCTTTGTGACCCCATCGACTGCAGCAAGCCAGGTCTCCCTGTCCATCACCAACTACTGGAGTTTACTCAAACTCATGTCCATGGAGTCAATGATGCCATCCAACCATCTCATCCTCTGTCGTCCCCTTTTCCTCCTGCCTTCAATCTTGCCCAGCATCAAGGTCTTTCCCAGTGAGTCAGTTCTTTGCATCAGGTGGCCAGAGGATTGGAGTTTCAGCTTCAACATCAGTACTTCCAATGAAATTTCAGGACTGATTTCATTTAGGATGGACTGGTTGGCTCTCCTTGCAGTCCATGGGACTCTCAAGAGCCTTCTCCAACACCACAGTTCAAAAGCATCAATTCTTTGGTGCTCAGCCTTCTTCACAGTCCAACTCTCTGAGGGCAAAGTAATGTCTCTGCTTTTTACTATGCTATCTAGGTTGGTCATTAACTTTCCTTCCAAGGAGTAAGCGTTTTTTAATTTCATGGCTGCAAAAACCATCTGCAGTGATTTTGGAGCTCTAGAAAATAAAGTCTGCTACTGTTTCCCCATCTATTTGCCACGGGACCAGATGCCATGATCTTCGTTTTATGAATGTTGAGCTTTAAGCCAACCTTTTCACTCTCCTTTCACTTTCATCAAGAAGCTTTTTAGTTCTTCTTCACTTTCTGCCGTAAGGGTGGTGTCATCTGCATTATCTGAGGTTATTAATATTTGTCCTGGCAATTTGGATTCCAGCTTGTGCTTCATCCAGCCCAGCGTTTCTCATGGTGTACTCTGCATAGAAGTTAAATAAGCAGGGTGACAATATAGCCTTGATGTACTCCTTTCCCTATTTGGAACCAGTCTGTTGTTCCATGTCCAGTTCTAATTGTTGCTTCCTGACCTGTATACAGATTTCTCAAGAGGCAAGTCAGATGGTCTAGTATTCCTATCTCTTTCAGAATTTTCCACAGTTTATTGTGATACACACAAAGGCTTTGGCATAGTCAATAAAGCAGAAATAGATGTTTTTCTGGAAGTCTCTTGCTTTTTTGATGACCCAAAGGATGTTGACAATTTGATCTCTGGTTCCTCTACCTTTTGTAAATCCAGCTTGAACTACCAGAAGTTCACGGTCACGTACTGTTGAAGCCTGGCCTGGAGAATTTTGAGCATTACTTTACTAGTGTGTGAGATGAATGTGCACACATTATGAAGCTTTATGAGTGTTTATTTTGTGCCAGGGACTTTTCCAAACTCTTTCCTCTTTGTTTGACTTACTCTTCCCATCGTCTGGTTATTTCTCATCCTAGTTTAGAGCCAGGAGGCCCATAGCCCAGAGCTGGTAATTGATGGAGGCCGGGGAGATCTTAAGAGTTCCAATCTAGAGCCTAGCCTTAACCACCACGCTGCTCCCTGAACAATTCAATCTCATCTTAATATAGTTCCAAGCCCCATGGGGATGTCAATTAGTGCGGTGATTAAATCTCCCAAAACTTGATTTAAAATGAATACAGTGAATGCTTAGCCTGATATTTTTTTTCTGCTCTAAATAATAATGAAAGGTAGACCCAGTAGAGTAATGATATTTTGATCTGAGTACTTGAAGATATTTTTTACTAACTAAAATAGTACGGTACCATTTTGGAATATACAGAGAGGTGAGATGAAAAGCAAACTCAGGGGAATGTAGCAGAACTAATTAAACTGAAGAGAACATATCATCAGCAGAAATAACGTTACCAGTCAAAACAAAAAGGGAGAGAGAAGGCAGATGGATGCTGAGCAGATGCATTCTCTACAGACATTCCAAATATTAAGCAGGAGACAAAAGTATGCCTCTGAACTTTTATCAGAATACTCAGTGAGCTTCCCATCTTTCTGCTCTTTCTTAAAATAAAACCCTAATGTTCCGGCCTCCTCTGAATATAACTGACAGTCACACAGAAGATTGAGAAGCCTAGGACATACGGGGCTGTGGAGGAGAGGAGCAACACCGCCACCTGCGTGGGGCCCGCGCACCCTGTGCTGCTGATCCGAGGACACAAGGCCTGCACAGCGCTCACGCCTGCCTCAGGCTCGTGGCCGATGCCACAGAGTCTGAGTTTGTAAGACTTCAAATCCTCTACTGGTGTTTCTGAACACCCCTTTCACTATCCTAAATGAATCCACAAGTCATGTAAATCACATGTTCAAAAGTAAAATAGCATAATGTCATAGCTGACATACAGAACGAACAAATGTACCTTAGATAGATATCGAAATAAATATTCAGAATCAACAAGAACACACACAAAAAACATTTCCCCAAATTTCTAAAAAGGCCCCTAGACCACGGGTCTAGGGAAAGAACAAAAACAATAAGAGGGTATTTTAAACAGACAGTCTTGAACGGAGGCAGGAAAATGCTCTTACAGCAGACGGCACCCGGGACAGCACAACAGGGAGAAAAGGCCCCGCTTACACTGAGCTCCGAGAGCAGCAGAGAAAGAGGAAGGAAGGGTTCCGAACAACAGGAGGGTTTTCATGAGAAGCAGAGTTAGTGATGTGAAGGTCACAGAACTGGTGCTGGAGGGATCAGACCCTGCCTGAAGGACCAAGAGCAAATAAGCTGAGTGGAAAACTCACCGTTTCCTTTGTTCTCCCCACCCTCAACGCCCACAAAATCTCAAAGCTCTGTAGCTGGGGATAATAAATTGACAAAAAAATATTTCTTCCCTCAAGTAAATGTAAATAGAACTTTCAAATGAAGCTTCCAAAACCTTAAGCACTTTTTTCCATCTCACTCCCAAAGGTTATCAGATTCACTGTGGGAAATCAGAAACCAGAAGTCCAGAAAACACAGGAAGAAGTGCCCCGTAAGTGCCCAATGGAAGACAGACCAAACCCCGCCATTGGCTATTACTAAAAAAAAATTCATAATAATCACTAAAAACAAAAAAGAAAAGCAGGCCTGAGTGTGTGCGTGAAGGATCAACATGCTCATTACACATCAGGTAATGCGACGTGTGTTCATTACATTCTCATTCTCAACAGATGTGTCTTAAAATAGGGAATATACTGGACGAGCCTATCTCAAAGGGCTTTAATTTCATTATTTCTCAACTATCACAAAATCATTGTGAAAGACACACTATTTTGTTTCATTTTCTTCTCTCACTGTTTCCTCTTTTCTGTCTCCTGCTACTAAAGCACAGGAAAATTAGGAGGCAGGAAACAGAAATTACTTGCTTTTTCTCCATCCCCTCTCATGTGGGAGGGTGGGGGGACTCTTCTAATACCAAAGTAAAGACAATATTCAACGACTGATTCAGTGGACTTTTATTGCTCTTTCAACTTCAATAACATCTCCAAAAAATAGTTTTCTTCTAATATTATGAGACAGATTTGAAAAGCAGGATTATTCACATTCTAGACTGGTAGATACTTGTACTTCATATAGATTAAAAATATCAGTTCTACATTTTAAATGTTTAACTTACTTTGGATTTTATTTTAAAATTCTGAATGTCCTTAAAGTCTTTAACCTTCTAAAAAAATAAATAGTTGTTGGACTAAACCAAAAAACAGTTCACATAGTTCTATTGCATATGATAACAATGTGATCTACATAAATAAATTTAAAACATTAAATTATTTAATTTAAACATTTTTGAATTACAATGTTATATCAATGGCTTATACATCCGAAATCTGAGCACTTTAAAACAGGATTCACATGTTACACTGTTGAGCACATTTACATAACTGTTGTACATGATACAATCCTTTAAAAACAGCAAGCTCTGGTGTCATACCTCTGTTTCAGAAACCATTTTTCTTTTTACAGAATTTGAACCTACTTTTTGCGAAAGGAAAAGGTTATAAAGCTATTACATATATACATAAACTTTGGATATGTGAAAGCAACAGAAATGGTTTTTAGATGGATAAAGCAAAAGTTAGTAATTATATCAATGGCTTATACATCCGAAATCTGAGCACTTTAAAACAGGATTCACATGTTACACTGTTGAGCACATTTACATAACTGTTGTACATGATACAATCCTTTAAAAACAGCAAGCTCTGGTGTCATACCTCTGTTTCAGAAACCATTTTTCTTTTTACAGAATTTGAACCTACTTTTTGCGAAAGGAAAAGGTTATAAAGCTATTACATATATACATAAACTTTGGATATGTGAAAGCAACAGAAATGGTTTTTAGATGGATAAAGCAAAAGTTAGTAATTTTGAGTGGTAAAGAAATCTGCTTTATAAATACAGGCATTAGTACATAAAAAATTGTTCTACACACGTTATAGACTTGGCAAATATGAACAATGATATGCCACAGCTTTTTAAAACAACTTGAGAGATTTATGATTGACCACATCATTCACACAGGCACACCCACACATAAAACACCCATTAGACAGGTCATGTGCCTCACTTTGTGTATCTAATATTAGAGAATACAGAACATCATCCTTTTATCACAAGGAAGTAACTAGAGTTCACTGTATTCCCCAAAGCTGCAATTTTAGAGTGAAACAGCATTCAAAAGAAACTAAATTTCAGATGGTCAGCATGAGGATGGTATTAGTCTCTGTAAACAGATGTCTATAATAAATAAAACTGGTGGAATAAAGAGTGTCCTGAGCGGCCCCACAGCCCGGGTACTCAGCAGCTCTGAGCTCTGTCCTGGAGACCAAGGCATCTGAGGAAGTGCAGGGCTGTTTCCATGACTTTATTTTATAAATGGAATATGCACAGGTTTATTAATACTTTTGCACCTTGAGGTAAATCAGTACATAGCAATCACTACTGCTCATCTATATGGGTTTAAGGCAACATTTAAAAAACAATGTAAGTATTAAATTATAGTTTTCACTATCTTTCAAAGAATGCTATCCATGATGGTTATTTTCCAAAAACAGTGGGAAAAATATCATAGCCACATAAAACAAGCTATTACTTAAACATGAACTAGCTTTGCCTTTCAATGGAGTAGTCATAGCAGATCATTTTGTAAGTAGTCAAAAAAAAGCAGAAACTATTTTACAATTAAAACAGTAAAAAACATGGAGTGCAAAGCATTCTGCAAGTCATGGTTTTTCTGGCACTGGATAGCCAGTTTTCATAATTAAATAAAATCACATAAACACTATGATCCCAAGGAGTGTTCAGTTTAAATTTTAAATTACTTCCTGTAAAATAAGCACATTTTGTTAACCTATGACATCCAGACCCAAGGAAATGATATGAGGAAATGGTCTTGTTAATCAGGGCAGTTTACAAAATTATAGCAGCAAATACTGGGGTCTTTGGAAAGGATTATGCTGCTATGAACAAAAAGGACTCGCTTCACTGGAAGCTCATAACACTAACAAGCACCATAGGTAACATTCTCTCACCAAGTACCACAGCATCTCTCTTCTTCAGGCAGCGACAAAAGATGCCAGCTACACTTCCTAAAGAAAATTAGTTACATTCCCAGCCTCCCATGAGGCGGAAAGTGAACCCGTTATTTTAACTAGAATTGGGTAACATGGTCTTAGATGCGGAAACTTCACGTTAAGTAGTTTGGAATGGATTGCTAGAATTGCTAAAACATCAGCTTTGGACATTGTTCATGATATTCTATAAGATCAATTCTTCATATTTTTGTACTTTGATTAGAACTGATTAAAGAGAGCATTGGAATTTCATTGAAATTTTCATCCTAACATTCATGTTTTCATTTTCAGTATTTCAGTGGCTTCTCAATACTCATTTGGTTTTTTGAAATCATCCTTTTGCCAAATCAGTTTCACAACCCCATTCATCCAGTCCTACAGGCTTAACAAGAACAATATTTATTTATTTCATATGGAGCTAAAAAGTATATAAAAGATGACTAAAAAGATTTGCTAGAAGTTAAAAAGACAGCTCAGAAAATCAAAATCTAAATAAAACACACAAACACAAACTAGGAAGAATGTCATCAATCTGAGCTATACACATAGTAAGTCTAAATTTCTTTTAAAATACAAATATGGCAGTGCTTTGTATAAAAGATGTACAATCTATCAACTGCTTTCAGATAATAAACCATAAATGCAAGTGAGCACCAACTATCTACATTAAACTTACTCTACATGTGTCATTTTTTCAAATGTTTATATAACATTTAAGCGTATCAATTAAAATAAATTAAATATCTTAAAATGAAATGAGAGATAACAATCTATTAGACATTACCTATACAACAGGAAGAACAACGTAAAGAGGAAATGAAAGGTAATTCTTAATAAAGTAATACTGACCTTTAACCCACTTAAGAGAATTCTGACTCCTGATTAATTATACTTACAGAAAAATAATCAAGAACTTGAACCTGATACAAACTAACCACATTTTACATAAAAGACAGCAAAGGTAGAGAACAGAGTGGGCATATGGAGCTCTAAAAGGGTATTAGGATTCAGAAAAAAAAATTCTATAAAGACAACAAAGTTTAACTATTTTAAACTGGTATTTTATAGTAACCTGATACAAACTAACCACATTTTACATAAAAGACAGCAAAGGTAGAGAACAGAGTGGGCATATGGAGCTCTAAAAGGGTATTAGGATTCAGAAAAAAAAATTCTATAAAGACAACAAAGTTTAACTATTTTAAACTGGTATTTTATAGCTTTTAAAATTCATTAACTAATGACTGGTATGAGGTTTAAATTATAAAATCATTTGTGATTTTACTTGTTTATCAGAATGGAAACCTAAATGTGGAGGTTTTAAGGTTTAAAATACATTTCAAAAATATACAGGTCAAAACTGTAGGTCTTATCTAGAAAGTTTCCACTGTTGTACCTCTGCAGCCAGAAGGTTCCCATCAGCTGTGAAACGTGACGGACGCGTATGGGACGAGGCACGCAGCAGCATCTGTGCCCCTGCACAGGCAGAGTGCCCTGCTCTCCCCTCAGGGCACTAGCAGAAGGGAAGTCACACGGGAACATTTCTAGCAACTCAAGGAAAAACTTTAAAAATACGGACATGAAACACTTATCACTTAAGGTTGGTATGAACTGCCACTGATTTAAACAGATTTAAAGATTATTTTTTAAAAGAACAGATTTAAAGAAAAATAGACAATGCATTTTCCCACATTTTTCTACTGTAGAACAGAAAAAAAACTTCCAACAGAAAAATAAATATTTGATTAGTAAGAACCATGTACCTCACTTCCAACAGACCATTTCATTATAAACACAGTCTCCGTGGTGCTCCTAACAAACTTCAGACACTACTTCAAAAAAAAAAACAAAAACACCCAGTAGTCACACAGAAGGGGCATGACATACAATATTGTTATATATAGCAACACGAAACACACACATTATATATATATACATACACACATATATGCATATGTATCGAATCTATCTGTATATATAATTCCTCTTGGTTCAAATCTATAATGAAGTTTCAGCATCCAGGTATTTCTTTCTTGGTTCATCTTCAAAATTTATTTTCACACTTACAGGTTTTTCAGGGCTATTTAAAACAAAGAACGAGAATAAGTAATTTTGAAATGGTCAAATATTACATTCACACAGGGCCAGCAGTAAACATCCATAATACCTTTGAGATGGCTATTAATACAATAAACAGACTAGCTGCCAACACTATCTTACTGCTTTCTTTTCATATCAGTAAACTTTGCTGCTCAAAGGCAAATATTAAAAAGTCTTAGCTTTTTAATAGATGTTTTTGCCACTGAAATTCACATTTTTTTTTACAACTTAAAATTGGTTAGGGTATGATGACTATACTTAATAGTTTTACTTTATATATGAACAGTTATAACATTTGACTTTTATTGGCAAATTATTTAATCAAATTTAAATAACTTAAACAATTATTTCCTGCAAAATGCAACAAATTTCCAAATCTTATCTCCCCCAAAGTTCACAAATACAAGATTCCACATTTTCAAGTTAATATCAAAAACAATGATTCTGTGTATATGGATTTAACGGATTACTTATAACAAGAATATCTGGGCTTTGAAAATTTTTCAAAATACAGAAACATGCTTTGGTTTGCTGCCTTCTCCAGACAAAATTGAAGGAAGACACCTCAAACATTCTTCTGTTGAACAACATAACAAAATATTCTCTTTCCTCCTAAGCTATTTTGAATTGAGGGGCAACTTGAATGAAAGGCAGAAGTACTTACAAAAGACAAAATGGTATTAGTCTCAGGTCTTTATACTAACACTGTGGGCCAGGGGTGCTGACAGGAGTTGAAAACTACTAAAAGTTAAAAGAGCATCTAGTGAAATTTGTGCTGGATGAAATAATCCAAAATGACAAAAAGTTTAACTTTAAAACTTTTGAGATCATATATATAAGTGAAGGAAACAGTCTAGCTTAGAGAATTAAAACTCAAGAAATGATGGGAGAAAAGCAAAAAATAAATAAATAAATAAATCTGGTAACAAAGATTGTGTGTTAGTCACTCAGTCGTGCCGGACTCTTTGCGATCCCGTGGACTGCAATCCACCAGGTTCCTCTGTCCATGAGATTTCCCAGGCAAGGATACTGGAGTGGGTTGCCATTTCCTTCTCCAGGGAATCTTCCCAACCCAGGGATTGAACTTGGGTCTCCTGCACTGCAGGCAGATTCTTTACCAACTGAGCTACAAGGGAAGCCCAACAAAGATTAAGCAGAAGCAAAATTCTAAAGGAGGCAGAGAAAGATGGAGAAAAACCTGTGGCTGCTTGGCCTGGAAGTCTTAGTCTGACACCCAAGCTGTGTATACAGTCTCATACAGCACAGATGTCTAACACAGTGTCTGGAACAAAGTACACACAATGTAACTTTCTGTTGACCCTGAATAACTGAGTATCCTACAGGATAATACCTAATTTCTCCAGAGACATGAGGGGTTAAAGTACTAATGATTATCAAGTCAGAATTCCTGAAGTTTAGGTCTTAAAGTAAGGGAGAAAGAAAGAAAACAAGAGTTATT
>SJYC01026133.1:0-24327 GCA_006408675.1 Madoqua kirkii
GCTTCAGTCAGGTCCGACTCTGTGCAGCCTCACAGATAGCAGCCCGCCAGGCTCCCCCGTCCCTGGGATTCTCCAGGCAAGAACACTGGAGTGGGGTGCCATTTCCTTCTTTAATGCATGAAAGTGAAAATTGAAAGTAAAGTCGCTCAGTTGTGTCCAACTCTGTGCGACCCATGGACTGCAGCTTACCAGGCTCCTTAATCCAGGGGGATTTTCCAGGCAAGAGTACTAGTGAGGATTGCCACTGCCTTCTCCACAATGGATATGAGTTTGAGTAAACTCTGGGAGGTGGTAATGGACAGGGAGGCCTGGCGTGCCGCAGTCCACGGGGTTGCACAGAGTCGGACACGATCAAGCGATCGATCAATAAGGTTCTTAGGAGAACTGAAAAGAGTTGATTCCCACTGAAGTGACTATAATAGTGTTTACTACTTAGTGGCATATAATATTAAATAGTAAGTGAATAGTGTACATTTGAAATTCTTTTTTTTGTTGTTACCTCTTTCTCTTTTTTCTTTTTGTCGTCTTCTTTTTTTTTCTTACTTTCTGGCATGAGATCATCAAGCCAACTAAGCTCTCTCTTTGTGAAACACAGATCCATGAGTTTGCGAACAAAGACTAATGCAAGAACCTTTAAAAAAGTAAGGGAAAGAATATTCAGTAATATCTAAAAATATATAAATTATATCACCTGGAGAAAAAGAGTTTATCAAATCATAAATAAAAAAGCACTTCATATAGTTTATTTTAAAATTACTTTATATATCATCTCATTTCCAAGAAACTTAGTCACCTATTTATCTTTTTCAACTTTCTGCTCAAAGATATAAAGAAAATGATATTTTTAGCCTTTTCCTATATAAGTCCCTTGAATTCTATATAAAATTGTAAAGCAGATTAACATAATGATTATCTTCACAAACAAGATTATTACTTTTTATCATGACTTTACATTATATAAGTAGATATAATATTTAAAATCTCTTCAACAAGGCATTAGAGAACCACTTTCCAGCATTAGGTTTTACTCTACAAATTATGTTTGTGAAAAAGACACAATATTCTTTAATTTGCTTTTCTTTGCTGCTAAGAGCTTCCCCAGTGGCTCAGCTGGTAAAGAACCTGCCTGCCAATACAGGAGCCACAGGAGATGCAGGTTCGAACCCTGGGTTCGGAAGATCCCCTGACGAAGGAAATGACAACTCACTCCAGTATGCTTGCATGGAAAATCCCATGTCAGAGGAGGCTGAAGATGTTTTCAAATGTTCATTGGGAATTTGATTTTTTTTTTTTTTTACTTTTAAACAATTTTTATTTTATATTTGAGTAGAGTTGATTTACAATGTTTTATTATTTTCCGGTGTACAGCAAAGTGATTCAGTTATACATATACGAGAATCTCTTCTTTTTTGGATTCTTCTCCCATATAGAATACTCAGTTATTCCCTGTACTATACAATAGGACCTTGCTGTTTCTCTATTTTATATACAGTAGTGTATATATGTTAATCCCGAACTCCTAACTGATCCCTGCTCACCACCTCTCCCCTTTGGTAAAGGGAAATTTGTGTTCTATGCTGTGAGTCTGTTTCTGGTTTGTAAGTAAGTTTCTTTGTATCTTTTTTTTTTTTTTTTTAAGATTCCACAAATAAGTGATATCCTATGATATTTGATTCTCTCTGACTTACTTCACTTAGTATGATAATGTCTAGGTCCACCCATGTTTATGCAAATGGCACTATTTTGTTCTTTCTATGGCTAAATAATATCCCATTGTATATACACACCATATTTTCTTTTCCACCTCCCTGTCAATGGCCATTTAGGTTGTTTCCATGTCTCGGCTACTGTGAATAGTGCTGTTATGAACATAGGGGTGGCGGGCATCTTTCTGAATTGTAGCTTTTGTCTGGATACATGCCCAGGAGTGGGACTGCTGGCTCAGATAGTAGCTCTGGTTTTTAAAGCAATCTCCATAGTGTTCTCCACAGTGGTTGCATCAGTTTACATTCCCATCAGCACTGCAGGGAGGTACCCTTCTCGCCACACCCTCTCCAGCACTCTCTGAAAATGCATTTATTTTTGGCTGTGCTGGGTCCCTGTTGCTGTGCGTGGGCTTTCTCTAAGTGTGGCGCTTGGGCTTCTCGCTGCAGTGACTTCTCTTGTTGGGGAGCATGAGCTCTAGGGTGCGAGGGCTTCAGAAGTTTCAGCTGCTCTGCAACACGTGGCATCTTCCCAGACCAGGGACTGCACCCACGTGCCCTGCACTGGCAGGTTGAGTTTTTTTTTAAACCACTAGACCACCAGGGAAGTCCGCCAGCATTTACTGTCTGTAGACTTCTTGATTAAGGCCATTCTAACTAGGGTGAGGAGACACCTCACTACAGTTTTGATATGCATTTCTCTAACAGTCAGCTTCCCAGGCGGCACAGTGGTAAGGAATCCATCTGCCAATGCAAACGACGCCACGTTTAATCCCTGCGTCTGGAAGATCTCCTGCAACAGGAAATGGCAACCCACTCCAATATTCTTGCTGGAAAAATTCCATGGACAGAGGACCCTGCAGGCTATAGTCCACAGAATCACAAAGAGTCGGATACAACTGAGCACCAATGTGATAATTAGCGATGTTAAGCATCTGTTCATGTGCTTTTTGGTCACTGGTGACATGTCTTCTTTGGAGAAATGTCTATTGAGATCTGGGTTGTTTGCTTCTTTGATATTGAGTTGCATGAACGGTTTGGGTACTCTGGAGGATAACCCCTTGACAGTCACATCATTTGCTGATACTGTCTCCCATTCTGTGGGTTGTCTTTTTGTTCTGTTTATGATTTCCTTCACTGTTATAAAGTCTGTAAGTCTGATTAGGTCTCATTTGTTTATTTGTTTTTTTTTTCATTCCTCTAGGAAGTGTATCTAAACAGACATTGCTGCAATTTATGTCAAAGAGCATTTTTTTCCAGTTGGTTTTCAACTGACTTCTGTTCATGAATTCTTAACATGTTCTGTGAGTTTGGATAGAAACTCTCTGTTTTACATGTAACAGATACTTTCTCCCAGTTCACAACCTGGTTTTACTAAGAACATACAAAACAAATATCATGTGGTCAAAAATATCATCTTTCTTTCACTGTTAGATTTCCCTATCTTCTTTGAAAAATTTTCTTCAACCATTCAGTTACATGAATACTTTTCTAAAGTTTTACTATAACTTGTTTTAAAATTTAAATCATGAATTGATTTACTGTTTCTTTTGGAATATGATATTACACAGCAACTTTATCTGGGCTTCCCTTGTGGCTCAGCTGATAAAGGATCTACCTGCAATGTGGGGGGAGCCCGGCGGGCTGCCGTCTATGGGGTCACGCAGAGTTGGACACAAATGAAGAGACTTAGCAACAGCAGCAGCAGCAGCAGCAATGTGGGGGACCTGGGTTTAATCCCTGGGTTGGGAAGATCCCCTGGAGAAGGGAAAGGCTACCCACTCTAGTATTCTGGCCTGGAGAATTCCATGGACTGTAAGTCCATGGGGTCGCAGAGTTGGACGTGATTGAGAAACTTTCACTCACTCACTCACTCAGCAACTTTATTTAGCTCCCAGTATGTAGTCTAATCTTTCATTATTTTTCCATTTAAGTGAATTTACTGCCTTTAATGAAATTTCAGGTGGTAAATTCTCATTTATTCTGATAAATTTCTGAAGTCATTAGTCCTGTTTTCAGATCTATTTGTCAGTTCTTACGAGATTTCATACTGTGTTAGCCATGCTGATTGATGGCAACTTGTAAATATTCAGTTATCAAAATACTATGGCATTAGCCCAGAATCAAGTCCTTCAATCCTTAACACAACCAGGAATTCTGAATTATAACTGCTTCGTGTATTCTCTGATATTTATTACAACTATATTTTCCTTTAATATATAATTTACATATCTAAAAAATCATATACAGAGTTTGATGCTTCTGAAAAATACACATACTCTTGTAACCCACGCCCCAGTAGGACAGAGTATTTCCACCATCCACGTTGTGGCTCTGGCATCTATTTTTCTGTATGAACTTTAAAATTACCCAGTTCTCCCTGATACCACCCTTCTGTCCCAAAGACACAAATATACATGCAAATAAAATTAGTAAACTTCATACCTGGAAGTGATATTTTAATAACACTAATAAGTACCCCAAACAAAGAATATGGTGTATGTTTCTATCTGTTCAGGTCTTCATTTTATGTCCTGCAATATCGTTAAGGGCTGACTTGTGTCCCTGTGGAAAACATTTAAGTACCAGCCCCTAGTACCTCATAATGAGACTTTATTTAGAAACAGGGTTGCTGCAGCTGTAATTAATTAAGAAGAGGTCACGCTGGGGAGAAAGGGCTCCTTGTGCAGCACCCTAGCGCTGTGCTAAAATGGTCGTAGGCCAACACAGTGACCACACGGCACCAGCTGTCACAGACAGACCGGAGTTACGCAACTGCAGGCCAAGGGGCGCCAGAGGCTGTCAGCAGAGGCCAGGAGAGGCAGGGGAGGCGTGCCCTGTGGGCCTCGGGGCAGCTGGGCCCTGGCCCTCTCTCGGTTTCTGACTTCTGGTCTCTAGAACTGTGACACAAATTGCTGCTGCTTTAAGCCAATGAGTCTGTGATACTTTACCGGCTCTAAGAAACTAATACAATTATTACTATACTATTTTTTCCTCTTTAAATAAGTATCTCCTTTTCAATTTATTAACTATTTTATAGTTTTTGGTCACTATTATGAGTAAAGTTTTTTTCATTTCAATTTTTAGCATATTACTAAGATAGAGCCTGTATACCAGTTATCATGTTTTCTTGTATCCAGCTACCTTAACAAAATTCTTACTAATTCTATTAAGAAATTTTAGTTTTTGTTGAGTCATCTGGGCTAATACATATACAAATAATGCTATCGTGTCATTATATCAATTGTTATATTACTCTTAGCTTATACCACAGTCAGAACTTGCAATTCATACCGTTAACACTAGTAAACAGTGGGCTTCTCCCTCTATGTCAGGGGTAGGCAAACCACAAGACTCTGGGATAAATCCATCCCACCACCTGTTCTGTATGGCTTAGGAGCTAAGAACAGCTTTTACACATGAGCATTTAGATCTAATCTGATGAAAGGAACAGTAATTTTCAACTAACTCCAATTAACTGAGATATTGTTCCAGATGAAAAATGCCCTTCTTCTCATTGGCAGTCTTTCATTTAAAAAAAAACTATACAACTACGTTTTGAATTTTATCAGTAAAAACTGTGGGACCTGCTCTCCTGCTACGTAAGTGTCTATATAATAGTCTAGAGGCCTTCAAGGTGATCCTTTACGTAAAACGCTTACTGACTTCTACTCCAGATGCTCGTACACCGGTACAGCCTCAGGTACTATTGCCTTCAAACCCCTCAAACCACAGCTGTGCTTATGTACTTTTTCTCTTTCTTAATCTTGTATATTTTACTTATTATAAAGGAGTTATCCATTATTGATTTTTACAAATAAAAACTTAGTTGCATTTAAGTCTTCTTGAAAAATAAGGGCAATGAAAACTGTACATTTTCCTACATGTACAACTCTAGCTCTGTCTCATAGATAAAAAGTTATTCATTTCAATATCTCCTCCATGGGTTTTTTTTTTTTTTAAACTCAGTTTTCCACCCCAGGCTTATTTTAGAATTTAGTCTCTAAATACTGAATATTTCTTAGTGGCTTTTCAATATTCATTTGTAATTTAATTTATCTGCAATCAGAGAATATTGCAAAGACATCCTTTGCAATATCTGTATACTTTTCAAAGATTTTCTTTGTGGCCATGTATATAAATCAACTTTTACATAATATTTGCAAAAGGATATTTGCAAATAGTCTCTAGCTTTTAGGTCAGGCTAACATTTGTTTCATAAACGTCCTAAACTCTGAAGTTGTTTAAAAATACAAAACAGTATTCTATACCCTAGGACTAAGAGTAAAAATAAAATTAGAAAATGACAAGCAAAATTTAACTTTGAAAACAATGAGTTTCTTAGCCAGAAAGGGCTAATTCACTTTTCAAAACATCTGAGGTTCTTGAAATCCTTTTCTCCAAGTTAATAAATATTAATAAGACAACTGCTATCAACACACAAAGACGTTACTATTAATAGTTGGTAATAAAATCTGGAAAAAAGACTCACCATCATGGGGAACACGACTGCAGCCGCGGAGGCTTTTATCACCCAGAGGAGGACCAGGCACGTGAGCTGGACGACGGTGAAGGCGTGCACCTTCCAGAGGGGCACGTACCGCAGGTAGATGAGGTCGGGCTGGTGCTTGGCCGGCATGCCGAACAGCTTAATGCGGTCGAAGAACTGCGCATCAGGCGGAGAACAGGACAGGAGAAAGTTTTCGACAGAAAGGGCATTTCTGCTACTTAGGAAAAGAAACTGTATCTACTTTAGGGTAACTTCCCTGGTGCTAAGATGTCCTGATAACACAGGAGAGTGTTTCGGTTGACAACATCTTCATCCAGGGGAAAAAAAGCAAGGCAACCATTTCAACGAACGTGATTTCATGTTTTAAACTGGGGAATTAAACTAGCTCCCCAAATTTATCTATGAAAAAACGCACAACTCATTTAATCTCTTTGACCTCTTTTTCTAGCATGTAAAATAAGACAGTAACAATCTCCTAAAGTTCTTTCTAGATCTAACATGACCAATTTCTATGAAAATAACCTGAGGTAACAATCACCAATTTTTCACCAAATGAAGCAGAAACCATGATTTGCTTCCTGGGCCTCTTTATAAACTGGGAATAAGAGCAGCTCCACACCACCTCACAAAATTGGTGCACAACAATAAAGTGAGTTAATGAGAGCGTCTCTTGACCACAGGAAGGCGGAGCCCGGACTGAGAAAGCGAAGCTGCCGCGTCCTGTGCCTCCCGGGGCTGGGACCGCACGCTGCCTGCGGCCTGGAGTGGCGCCAGCGCCGCCAGCCGCACATCCTGCATGTCGGCTGCATCCACACAAATCCTAAGCGCTCCATCAGCCTGCCCAAGAAAGGCTGCACATGAGCAAAACAGCGGTGATACCACTGGACTCTAGCCTGTGCTCCACTGCTCAGTGAGAAACCTGCAGGGAGTCTACTTCTGCGTCACAAGTTACAAAATTAGCATTTCTTCCTTCCCTGCTTCCCAAGGTTGTTCTAAGGATAACAGAGACTCGCTCAGTACCAGGCTCTATGAACTGCACTGCCCACACAAACCGCAGGTGTTGCCATGGTTATACAAAACTAATATCTACATTTCTTTTTCAGCAACTGAAACTGCTGTTCCAACATGCCAGAGATACCTTTTCCCCCATTCCAATCCTTTTAATCCTCCCTCTTACTATATTAGCCTTCATTGAAAGTTACTTTTCATTAGCTTCCATTAAAATAGGTAAGGACATAGGTCATGATGTCACTTTCAGGGGGAAAAAATGTACAACAATAATTATTTAGAAAATGTGGACTTAAAGTCAATAGTTAATCTGTCAAAATATCAAAGCTGAGAATACATCACTACCATCATAAAAACAATCTTTGAAAATGTACAATGTTTAAGTTTTTCTACAAAATCATTAAATGCTTATGACTTGCCTGGATTCCTTTTAATGAGGAAACTCCCATATAAAGGAAAACACCATATAGAACAGGCATTGGAATGAACTGGAAGTAAAATGACCACAATTAGAAATCATGCAGCTAAAGCCATTTCACATAAAAGATACATAAAAACATTGTGAGTTCCTATGAGATAGATTTAAAGATCTTTCAATGATGACAGGGAGTTCTCCTATGAGAGAGATTTAAAAGGTCTTTCAGTGATGACAGGGAGTTCCCCGAGGGCTCACTGGTAAAGAATCTGCCTGCACTGCAGGAGACACAGGAGATGCATGTTCAGTCCCTGGGTCAGGAAGGTCTCCTGGAGGAGGAAACGGCACCCACTCGGTCTTCTTGCCTGGAGAGTCCCACAGAAAGAGGAGCCTGCAGGACTACAGTCCATAGGGCCACGCAGAGTCGGACACGACTGAGCTTCACACTCAGTCAGTGATGCTGCTGCTGCTGCTGCTGCTGCTGTTGCTAAGTCGCTTCAGTCGTGTCCGACTCTGTGCGACCCCATAGACGGCAGCCCACCAGGCTCCCCCGTCCCTGGGATTCTCCAGGCAAGAACACTGGAGTGGGTTGCCATTTCCTTCTCCAATGCATGAGAGTGAAAAGTGAAAGGGAAGTCGCTCAGTCATGTCCGACTCTTTGTGACCCCATGGACTGCAGCCCACCAGGCTCCTCCGTCCATGGGGTTTCCAGGCAGGAGTACTGGAGTGGGGGGCCATCACCTTCTCCGCATCAATGATGACACTTGTGATGATGGTGATCACACGCACTTCAGTCATGACACTGAACTTTTCTATAAACGATAAAAGCGCCAGTATACAATAACCTTGAAGAATCATCCTTAATGTTCTCTTCTAAGAAGGGACTGTGTTCCATGGTTAGAGTACAGGCACCACAATCAGACTATTTGGCTTAAAAGCCCTTTTAACCTCTCACTGAGACTTAACCTCTCTTTCTTTTAGCTTCTGTGTCAGATTGGCTTGAAGGTTAAAAAACCCCAAATTCATAGAATACTCAGAAAAGCACAAGGTACATATTAAACCACTCAAAAAGTATTAGCCTTGATTATCACTGTCACTACCCTACACTGACTGTTAAGCAGTGCCATTTACTGAATATGTATAATAAATAAACACCACTTCCCAAAAGAATGTTCTCATTACTTCAGCAGGAAGTGGGATCCCAAACTGCCTACAAGCCCATGTCCAGGTCTTCCACAGGAAGGCTAGCCACACTCACCCAGGGAGAGCCTGCCGAGGAAAGGAGACCTAACCGCCAGCCAGCGGGGCCATTCTCACTCCCTACTACACAGCCTTGGACGTGCTGAACGAAGGGCAGCGGGAGACAAGGAAACACGGCAGAAGTTTCATCAGTGCCCTCAGGGAACCCCAAGATGATATTTAATGCATAAAGCAACTTTAGAATGCTAGGGAAAAAGGAATAACCAGAATGAAAAAAAACTAAAGATACAACTATCAAAATAATTTAAAAGAATTTTAGAATAATGATTTTGACAAGACTAAAGAGATCATTAAAATGATAAGGAAAATAGGGGCAATTTGAACAGTGAGAGTAGAGAAGAGGAATGTAACAATGTATCCAGGAGGTCTAACATCTATCTACTTGAAAATGAAAAAAACATCTAAGAGAAAACAGAAGAGGAAACAGCTAAAGAATATTCACATAGTCAAGGCACAAGTTCCCAGAGTAAAAGGATGCACAGAGAGACACGCAGGGTAAACTAAAAAGTACCTATCTATCTACCTAAGTACCACGGTCAAACTGCAAACCACCATGAGCCCTGGTGTTCACTGAAAGGACTGATGCTGAAGCTGAAACTCCAATAAGTTGGCCACCTGATGCGAAGAGCTAACTCATTTGAAAAGACCCTGATGGTGGGAAAAATTGAAGACAGGAGGAAAAGGGGACAACAGAGGATGAGATGGTTGGATGGCATCACTGACTGAATGGACTGAGTTTGGATACACTCCGGGAGTTGGTGATGGACAGGAAGGCCTGGCATGCTGTGGTTCACGGGGTCGCAAAGAGTAGGACACGACTGAACGACTGAACTGAACTGAGAATGATAAAAAATGCCTCTGAAGATACAAACACAAAATAGATATCAGATCTCTTATCAGAACCACTGATCTTCAAGCAACAACAACTTTAAGACTCAAAGAAAAATACATTTGAATCTTGAAATGAATACCCATCTATTAAACAAATGTGAGAGTAATTTGAAATATATAAGAACTCTGAAAGTTCACTAATTATGGTACCATACATGCAAAAATTAGTCAAGGAATTCCTTTAGCATTATAAAAAAATTCATTTAGCAATACAAGAAAAAGTGGAACATGTATATTTACTTTTTTAAAAAGAGAAGTTAACAGATATTAAGAAAACTTATGGGCTCTTATTCTAAAACAGTAGGAGTTTGGGAAATGTGGTGTATTTCTGCCTCCACACAGGCTGATCTCACTGCTTAGTTCTTGGCGAGTATTTTTATATCATCATAACACTGATTACAGGTCTCCCAAAGGTTTACATTTCTATAATTTAACTTACAGAAAAAGGAAAAAGAGTGTAGATGTGGGCAACCTTTACAATAATAAAACGTAGCCAACCAAAAAACAAGTGATGAAAGGGAGAAGGGGATGTTGGGGTAAATCCTCATGAAAGATATAACCTCAGGTCAGAGGCTCTCAAGCTTTTCAGTCTAAGGACCCCTTTTCACTCCTAACAAGTACAGAGGACCCTCCTCCCAAATACTTTTGCCTCTGTGGATTCTACACTTAGAGAGATACATAAATAAGCAGGTAGTTGTATCGGAAATAGATACTCACCACATTAGAAATTAAAATAAAACTATTAAACAGTTATTCTTAGTTCATTTCAAAATAATAAATGCCTTACAAGGTAATGTAAAGAATTACTTTTACTGGAAAGCTGTCATTTCCAAAGATCGTAAGGTTAAGTGAGAAGAGCAGCACTTCTCTTTGGTAAATCTCTTCGGTGGGTGGCTGGCAGAGGACCCCCCTCGCACGCCCGCATCTAGCTCAGCGTGCCGTCTACGCGGTTCTGGCCAAAGGCTGTGAGGACAACCCCGCCTCACACAGGCGCACAGCTGGGCAAGCGCGGCTCCCGCAACCCCGGACAGAGGTCCTTGGGCGAGCCTTTAAGAATCACTGTCTTAGGCAGTGAGAGTCACTATTTTCACTATTTCATTAAAGATACTAAAGTTAGAAATAACATTATGAAAGTATGTAGAACCGTAATGGCATTGACTAACAAAATATATTTAAAAACAAAGGAGTAAAAAGTTAACGTCTAGAGAGTTGCTTTTGGAAAGTGAGAAAACAAGCTTTTCATTTTAGAGCTTTCCTGATATTGTATTTGAATTTTTCTGCTTATATGCAATTAATACTTTAAAATGTTTGAAACTACTAAAAAAAAAAAATGTAAAGGGCAACCACGGTCAGCAGGGAGCAGCGTTCACACAAGACGGCACCGCACGTTTCTCCCCGTCTCTTGCTGCTGTGACAAGACAGTCCCCACCATGAAGAAACTGCCCATCTGTCTATCTGTTTCACCAGCCAGACTGCCATATTCCTCAAAGCAGACGCTGTCCTATTTGTTACTGTTTCCTCAGTA
This sequence comes from Madoqua kirkii, assembly GCA_006408675.1. Classification (NCBI taxonomy): domain Eukaryota; kingdom Metazoa; phylum Chordata; class Mammalia; order Artiodactyla; family Bovidae; genus Madoqua; species Madoqua kirkii. Next base: position 11,313 of record SJYC01026133.1, read on the forward strand.
ACTAACAGTACAGAAAGCACTCAACAAATATTTGGCCAATTAGCTGGCTCCACAAAAGAAGGCCAAAGAATTCCAGTACTAACAGTTTTTTTAGTTAATTCCAAACACACATGCATATAATGCGCCACATTTGTACTGTAATTTATAATAGTTTACAAAAAAAAAACCAAAAACAAAAAAACAATGGAATTGAGCTCTTTCATGATGAACAGAAAATACCAGATTACATACTTAGCTAGGTTTGCTATGACTTTTTTTTTTTGTTAAACTATCAGATTCAGTAGAATATGTATAGTAAACCTCAGATGTGACTAAAAGATATGAGTGCTACTACTTAGATCTCATTTACTTCATCAGGAAGAATGTACTAATTAACAGCGGTATTCTTTTTTATATTTCAGTTCAATTACTATTTCATCCACTTTCAATATTACTTCCTCTAATATGCTTATAAAATTCTCTTGGTATATTCTTCTTTTAGATCATAACTAAGCCACAGATGAACTTCTTCCAAAACTCTAGTCTTTAACAGTAGCCTTTCACATTATTTTTCAAAAGGATACAATCTAACCCTGATGCCTACCATAGCAACCACCATTCCAAAATATATTATTTTCCAAGTAAACTCTAGGAAATGAAACTATTTTAGATATTTTAATGTTTCATTTTCATACCACCAAGTATAAGTTTTATGACAAAAAAAGATTTTTAAAACATTGTAACAAAGAGATTTTACCTTCAGTACTGAAGTCATGAACACAGACAGGCCCATTAGAATAAAAATCATTAGCCCTGTCACCCGCTGTTCACGAATGCCCAAAAACTTGGGCTGCTCCCCAGGAGCAGAGCACTCGGATTCCACTTTTAGGCTGTTGACATGACTTATTGACAACACTGTTGCAGCCACAAACCATGGAAGCCCCATGACCGAGCACACTCCCAGCATGACGCCGACCACAAGCAGGTCAAGGTGGTAGCCAGCTCCTTTCTGAAAAGGGAAGCCAACACGGATATCCGTCAGCATATGCTGCTCTTTCAGGTTCCAATCTGCACTACTCATCAAGAGAGAAGAAACTCACGTTCACCACCTCCAACTCAAAGAAACAGATCTGGGACACCCTCTGAAAATTACCTTCAGCTTGTGCTCCTTTCTGTTGATGATTACCGCCGTAATCTGCTGATCCATGAAGATGAGAATGGTGCAAAGCAGAGCTGGAATGGCAGCTATTAATAAGGTCCACCAAGGGTTCTCTCCCAGTGGGCTTATGATCCAGCCCCTATTTTTATCAGTAGGCTGTTAAAACATCGAAAAGTTCAAAGGAAGAAAGAAAAGTTTCCTTCTAACAGCACAGACTGTGTCTACCCTCAAGAAATGCCAAGGGGTTGGAAAGAACTGGACACTGCACTCTGTCGTGAATTATCTGCAGAGAGGCTCGTGGGGATTTCCTTGTCCCCGAGGCAGGTCCCTGCGCACATGACTGAGCCCCCCTCTCCATCCGGAGGCAGAATCTATGTCCTCCCCTTGGACCTGGGAACAAGGCCACGGTGACCCTGTGATCCTGCGTCTTGACCTGGAAGGACCTTGCTGCTGCTTTTCTAGCCTCCTGGAGCCCCGGAGTTAAGCTCTGAGTAAGCCTGGATGAGCTTTCTTGAGGATGAGACACAGGATGATGAGACAGGGGTAGGAGGCAGCTACCAGTCCCTCCATTCAGCCTCTGCGCTGAGCTCCCAGGCGTGCCTCCACCCAAGCAGTAAACACAGCAGGCTTGCAAAGATCCCTCACCAGGAGACCAGACCACCCCCACCTTAGCCTAGGGCCAATGCCACAGATTTATGAACAAAAAGAACTGTTGTTTAAGGATATGATGTTTTAAGAGATTTGTTACACAGAAATAGGTAAGTGAAGCAGACTTTCATTTCAACACACGCCTATCCACTCCATATAAAGTGAAGCCAGACTATCTACTAGGTCAGCTCTTGAAACTATTAATAAACTGCCTTGAAGATTCTACAGACAAGTCCCCGCGGCAGCGGCCTCACTCAGCCTCCACCAGGCCTCAGGCCACTGTCCCTCCAAAGCAGGGACTGGCAAAACCCTGACACGTCTCAGATGCTGATACATTTCAATGCTGCAACATAAAATCTGCTTTATAATCAAACATTTTTAAAGCTCCTAAGAATCTAGCATTCTTGGAAATTTAAGTATATTTCTATTACTTAGCTTTTAGATTAAGCCTATTTTTTTCTATAAGAAAACATTTGTCAATATCAAAGGGAAATTAAACCATTTTCAAATTCAAATATTATCATTTCCCCACACTGATATACATGATAATGCTTCACATTCAATACTGCACATGGATAAAAATGTTTTATCTATGTAATGCATATATTCTTAACTGTTTATTTCCCCAAGTGTATTTAATAACCCTTGAAATCAGTTTGATACTTCAAAGCTAGATAAATGAGTAACAAAGATATATTTGGAACTGGAATAAGGAAATGGGACCAGGATTACAGGAAATTACATTAATATAATTTACAGTTTTATCAATTTGTAAGACTTGGTAGACATAGAATGGCTTATAGTCATATCTAATGACTTAAAAGTTTTAGTGGCTCAATATCTATGCTTTTAAAACAAACGTCTCCAAACTTTTTAATTTATATACTCTTAGCAACAAAAAGACATTTATTTACCCAAATGATTCTATATTCACTTATCCATTACATTACTAACAATTATCTTTATAGTGAAATTTGTATCATAAATATTATAAAGCTTAATGTTTCTAATTTTTAGATAAAATATGAGTAGATCCATATAATTTGAGGATCATTTTCCACGATGTATTCTACTTTGGAGGACACAGGTTTTAAAAATGATATCATTTTTTAACCCCAGTGAGAAAGAACACAGACTAAATTTATCTTAAGAAATATTTCTTATTTCTAATCCCCTTTAAATTTTCTGCTTCTCAAAGAAGTCATATAATTTGTTAAATGTAAATACAGGCAATGACACAAATACTTGACTATTAAAAATTTCCAGAAACTATTCAAAACCTACCATCTCCAACCTAGAAGGGAAAATAATTATCGGATGTCGTGTTATGCAGGCCATGGGGTCGGCAAAGGGTCAGATATGACTGAATGGCTGAACAACAACAACAATACAAAAGATCTGCAGTTCTAATGAAACCAAAGAGTTCATGGTTCCTCAGACTAAGCATCCTTTTTCTTATGGAAAAAAAATTCTTTCTTGATTCTGCTGAAAAATGTTACAAGACACTTTCCAATTACTGTCAGTCAGATGTATCAATCACTCTTCTAGAAATTTTAATTAGGATCCCTTGCTACTCTTATAAATTCAAGTTTGAGTTACTACTTCACAAAGGAATAAAGAATGTTTCTTTCACCTGGAGAGGGTATCATGAACTCCAGCTATGAGGGCAGGGTCAAACATTTTTAATGACACTGGTCTCCTCACTATGAGTATTTCCACTCACTCTCTGTGATGGGCTCGATTTGATACGTTCTCGCTTATTTCCTCAATATGTTCACTTGTCTCCCTTCATCTTGTCATTGTTTATATCTGTGCAATGTATATATAATCTTTCCTTTCAAAGCATCAGCTCTTCACAGAGAATATTAGATAAAATATGAGTAGATCCATATAATTTGAGGATCATTTTCCACGATGTATTCTACTTTGGAGGACACAGGTTTTAAAAATGATATCATTTTTTAACCCCAGTGAGAAAGAACACAGACTAAATTTATCTTAAGAAATATTTCTTATTTCTAATCCCCTTTAAATTTTCTGCTTCTCAAAGAAGTCATATAATTTGTTAAATGTAAATACAGGCAATGACACAAATACTTGACTATTAAAAATTTCCAGAAACTATTCAAAACCTACCATCTCCAACCTAGAAGGGAAAATAATTATCGGATGTCGTGTTATGCAGGCCATGGGGTCGGCAAAGGGTCAGATATGACTGAATGGCTGAACAACAACAACAATACAAAAGATCTGCAGTTCTAATGAAACCAAAGAGTTCATGGTTCCTCAGACTAAGCATCCTTTTTCTTATGGAAAAAAAATTCTTTCTTGATTCTGCTGAAAAATGTTACAAGACACTTTCCAATTACTGTCAGTCAGATGTATCAATCACTCTTCTAGAAATTTTAATTAGGATCCCTTGCTACTCTTATAAATTCAAGTTTGAGTTACTACTTCACAAAGGAATAAAGAATGTTTCTTTCACCTGGAGAGGGTATCATGAACTCCAGCTATGAGGGCAGGGTCAAACATTTTTAATGACACTGGTCTCCTCACTATGAGTATTTCCACTCACTCTCTGTGATGGGCTCGATTTGATACGTTCTCGCTTATTTCCTCAATATGTTCACTTGTCTCCCTTCATCTTGTCATTGTTTATATCTGTGCAATGTATATATAATCTTTCCTTTCAAAGCATCAGCTCTTCACAGAGAATGTGCATATTTTAAAAATAATTACCTAGGAGGCAGTATCTTAAAGTAGTCTGGTATTTCCCAGTAACAAATAGACAAGTGTTTTAATCCTTACCTCGAATTTTTCAGGAACATAAGTTTAGGAGATGGAACTCCTACAAGGTAGTCAATTACAACCATTATTACTATGGTGAGAAATACAGCAAAGTCACTGATTGTTGATCGCACCTAGGTTAAAGGGGTTATGTTAGTACAGACACAGAAATCTGTCCTTTCTACATAATTCATATCTTTTACAGATTACATATGCCACTAGAAAGTGTGAATGAGTTTTTTGATTAGTGATGATGCATCAGTGAAACACATTTATAACTAATATTTTCTACAAAAGAAACGCACCTCACAACTAACCTATCACGTCCCTTGGCGCCACTGTCTTCCTACTGTTGGCTCAGGGAATGCACACCTTTAAAGCTCTGTTCGAGTATGACTGCTTGCAGTGCTGTGCTAGTTTCTGCTGTACAGTGAAGTGAATTAGCTCCATGTACACGCACGCTCCCCCCCCCTTGCACCTGCCTCCCACCCAGCCCCTCCAGGTGGTCACGGGCACGGAGCCGAGCCCCCGAGGTACACCGCAGCTCCCCACTAGCTATCTGTCTTACATATGGCGGTGTATATGTCAGTGTGGCGCTCAGTTCACCCCACCTTCCTCCTCCGCCCTACGTCCACGTGTCCGTTTACTACACTTTTCACTGTGAATAATTTCCTTACAGCTACTTGACATGAAATAACTAACCTCAAACAGTATCTTAGTGTTTTGAAATAAATCAAGGAAATGAAAACTAAAAACATGAGGATTACAAGAACTCCAAAATTAAACCCCAGTTACCTTGGTAGGAAAATAGCGCTTGGTCTTAAATTGCTTGAGGAATGAAGACAGAAAAAACGTTGTGAAAAATAAGATGACAGACCAAAAGAGCACGTCTGGAATATAAGGTCCATGGAGACCACAAGCTGATCCTACAAATGTACCACGGTAGACTTTACATTCCTGAAAAAGGGGGCGAAAAGCAGAAGAGGGAGGGATACAGGATTCTCAGAGATCCAATAAATGAATGAGGAACTTCTTGACTGTAAGATGCTACTTATCAAAAGACGCACCATTATTTTGTTTCACTTAGAAAAACTCACCATCAAGTCAATGTTAAAATACAATCAATTTTGTTTGCATCCTTGGTCAGCAATTTTACTATCTTTCCATTATTTTTGAACAAACTGCTTAAAATAAAATCAAAAGTCAGAACATTACTACTCTGCCTTTATAATGCTGAATAAGAGATGGCTATAATACTAAATTCAACTCAATAGTAAAAACTGTGTTTGGCTTTTTTGACTTTTCTAAAGGTGAGATTAAAGCAGTAAAGTGAACCACCAAAATATTTCCATTAATAAAATCAATAATATAGCACAATTATGGAAATATACTGACTTGATTTTCCTTTTGAGGGAAAAGAATAACTGAAAGACAACCAGAGATTAATGAAAACAACTGAAGTCCTTTTCTCTTTACTTATATTCTAATGAGATTCATTTTCAAAACATAACAAATCAGGTTTACTGAAACAAAAAAAGAGCCAAAGGAGAATCCATTGATGGATTTTCAATAGCCAAACTGAGAATCCATTATTCTCAATTTCTATGTGCTAACATTAGTAACCCTACAGTTTACAACATGGATCATAGAAATAAAAGCTACAGCTATACAAAGAAACTTAACATGGCCCTATTGGGTATCAAGAAAAACAAACTGAACAGACCATATAAGTAATCCAAAATATTAGGACATCCTATTCAACAGGAAACGAGTTTGTTTTTATTTTTTTAACAAATCACTTTCATTTGAACACCTCTATTAGCTCTCTTTCAGAACAAAAACTACTTTTTCAATACACAATAGTCCAGCATTATTCTAAGCTGATGACTTACTGACACCGTGCTTTGTGTCCACACTGTGCCCAGAACCATCCAAATTGGTAAGCTGTCATAAATCTATACCACTCATACAACCGGCCAGCAGCCAGTCACCTGACAAGAATGAGTGCATGGAGCACATCCGGTGCAGCCAAGAAACTCAACTTTTAATTTTATTTACTGTACACTTAAATACAGACACATGCGGCCCGTGACTACCGCACTGCACGGCGCAGATGTAAATGACAAGCGGGGAACACTGCAGATGAAGTCCCTCCAACTGCACATTCACTAGCTACCTACTACCCTGAGAGAGAAAGGAATGGCCTGCAATTGCTTACGTGATATAAAAAGCACCAGAGCAGGTCGCTCAGGGGATGGTGGGTTTCCACTGATACTGCTAGCGTCACTGGACACCTTTATTTCTAAATCCCAACCTGGGCAGTGACCAAAACAGCTACTCTAGACTAGGACAGTTATTTCCCAACAAAATACAAAAATATGTGTGTAACAGCCTTCCAGCACCCAGTAGGTGCTCATTATACATGCTACTCTTTTCTTCCTTTTCTTTCTCTCAGTTCTCAAGTCAGACTAGTTTCTTCAAGGTAAACAGGTTCAGTCCGAGCATCCCTGATCTCCTGAACAGGCGGGTCCCAGAGAGAAAGACTGAACAAGAGAAGGCGGGACAAGTGGGAGCTGCCGGACTGTTAACTTCAGGACCTGCAACCACAGGCTGATAAGCACATGAATCCAAGAGGAACTAGAAACCCGAAAGCATATTCACATTCGTCCAATAATTACTATCTTGGACGGCTTCCCTGGTGCTTCAGATGTTAAAGAATCTGCCTGCAACAGAGAAGACCCAGGTTCGATCCCTGGGTCAGGAAGGTCCCCTGCAGAAAAGAACAGCTACCCACTCCAGTGTCTTGCCAGAAGAATTCCATGGGCGGAGGGGCATGGAGGGCTACAGTAGTCGATACAACTGAGCGACTACACTTTCACTTTCTTTTTTCAGTATCCTGGAAGCCAAACACAGTCCATCTTGATCTCTCTTCCCTTGATCTCAAGTTCCGTTTTTTTCAGCTTCTACACTTCAGGATATGATTTTTTTTTATGTGATAATTCCTATTTGGTCAACACAACACTATATTCTGAAAACAATATCCATCAAGAAGAAAACATAGGTTTACTCAGAAAGGGGCTTCCCATGTAGCTCAGCTGGTAAAGAATCCACCTGCAATGCAAGAGACCTCAGTTCAATTCCTGGGCCGGGAAAAGCCACTGGAGAACAGATAGGCTATCCACTCCAGTATTCTTGGGCTTCCCTGGTGGCTCGGCTGGTAAAAAGAATCCGCCTGCGATACGCGAGACCTGGGTTCAATCCCTGGGTTGGGAAGATCCCCTAGAGAAGGGAAAGGCTACCCACTCCAGTGTTCTGGCCTGTATAGTCCAGGGGGTTGCAAAGAGTCGGACACAACCGAGCGACTTTCACTTCATTTAACTTAGAAAAGGCTCAAGAACGAGGTTAACTGTTTGCACCAGCCTTCGCTTCATTCATACTCACAGACACAGTGAGGTTCCCCCAGGGAATGTCATGGGCTGTCACATTCTTTTCCTCCCACATCTTCAGCGTTTCATTGCCAGGGTTAGAAGGCTCAACACACACACATCTGAGAAATGAGAAGTGGATACAGTTTTAAGGATTCTGAATTTCATGTTTATATTGTATTAAACCACTCACACAGTGGAGTAGTCTTTAATTTCTTTATTCCATGTTATAATATAATGCATGGGAAAAAGTGAAAACATTTCAGAAACAATGGAATGGAATGAAGTTTGGCTTCCATAAATAAAACAAAAAAAAAAATGCTTACTTAATGCAACTAGGTGGACACATCCCTTGGGGCAGAACTATTTTCTTTAAAAATCTGGGAAGACATCACATTTAACATGATCAGCCTCCACTGAATCTTATCACTTAACCCCGTGGAGCTGCCGCTGCCCCGCTGCCCACACACACAACAGGCACTGGGAACCAGTAAAACTTCTACTCTTGTTAATTCCAGGAATTCTAGCAATTCCTTTATTCATCTTAAGAGTCACCCTTAAAGTGATGGGTGAAACATCATTTTTCAGGACAGCACTCGGAGAGTCAAACTCATCAGAACTCAGCTCATACCCAGAACTATCTGACCTGCCTGCAAAAGCCAGAAACACACACATGAGAAAACAAATCTCGGAATATTGATTTAAAAAATGAAAAGAACACACAAAAATGTTCTCAACTGGACCATGAGCTGTTTGAGAAAAGGTGGGAGGCTGGACTTTGGATTCATGGAGGCTCTGTCATTTACTAGCTATTTGACCCAAGTCAAGTTTTAACCTTACAGAGCCTCAGTTTCTTCATACACAAAAGGGGCTATGACACGAATGACTCACAAGACATGAATGACTAATACTGACATGAATATTAAGCAACACTCCACACAGCGTCTGCCACAAAATGTCAGCTGAACAAAGGACTTGCACACACAGATTCAATGCTCTAACCGCTGTCACGAGCTATGAAAATCATGCTCACGCTTCTTAAATATCAGAACAGGGAAAGAGAGAAGATAAAAACTGACATTAAAAAAAATAACTAGTTTGAGAACAAAGATGACACAAAATAGGGTTTTGTGTCGCTAATATTTTAAAACAGGTCAGTATCTTACAGGAAGTTGCAGGCTCCCCCGTCCTCTGTTCATCAAAGCTGAGAGTGTGGAGGACAGTGGGGGAGGAGAAGTGTGACTCGGGTGCATGGGGCGGGGGGCAGGAGGAGGAAGGGTTTTGGTCACCATCTTCCTCTGTGAAAGTTCACCAAATGCAGAGTCAAGCTATATTAACTGTGCGCAGGACAGCAAATACAGGCATCCACCTCAGAACATGTGATTTTAACAGCCTTCATGACGTTTAAATGTCTGCCAACCCTTTGCAACTATTATAATTACTTCTCAAATCCCATTTTAGTTTTGAGTCTTAAAATATTTTCATTTCATGCTTTATCACAAAGAAAATAATCCACTAAACAGCATACAACAGTATACTGAAATTATATTTTAAAGTAACATCCACAAAAATTAATGAAAATGTACAATATGAACAATGTTTAAATAGATGGTGGGCAGTTGCCAAACAACTGAACTTACATTGGCCAATCCAATTTAAACATGAAACCAAAACTATGCACATCTGGACAAGTTGTTTCATGGAATAACAGTGACTGAATTTGTTCAGTCACATTTATGTTCACTGAGTGCTTTGGTGAGATCTCACCTGTAACAGACAAGTCAACCTCCGTATTGCCAGTTGGGTAGTTAAAGCTCGATATACAGTGAGCATCAAGTTGCAAAAGAAAAAAAAATCTGTTTCCTTTTGCTCTGAAACGTCTGCAAAAACACATTTTAATATTAGGGGAAATAGAAACACTTACGAGTAGCTGGTCAGTTCCTCTAAACTGTTGTGCATATTAAAGGCATATGTTTCTCCTAAATGGAAGAGCTTCTCCAAAGCCTCGTAGATGAATATGATGCAGATGAGAGCGGCAAAAGCCTCTTCAGTGAAGCGCGTGATGTAGCACACAAGGCTACTTGCATCTGTTGCAACCAAAACAATGCACAAGAAAGAAGTCCACAGACCAATACTGGTTCTCAGAGACAGATAGGAAAGGTGGTAATCTCTGTTTGGAAAGAAAAATACATGTGGACATGATCAACATACACATGCTGAACAGTACTGGCACTTAAATTTCCATAAGAAGCAGTAAGAACAGTACAAAAACATGAGATTTCTAAGACAGCTTATTACAGAATAACAAAATAATGACTAGAGAAAAGCTCTATGTGTGGTTTTTTTTTTTTGGTTCACCTGAAGACTAGCTTGTTATTAGACTTAACGGTTATATTTTACTTACACAAAAATTTTACAGCAAAAACCTACCAGGCAATATGTACTTAAAAACAAAGAGCTCACTTTAGAAACCAGTTATGAGGCATGAGCGACAGACGCCGGCCTCCAGGACACCTGGACGTGTGCGGCTCTCTCTGCAGACCCAGAGCTCCAGTGTGAACAGGGCGGCCACACCCCTGCCCCGCCTTCCACACCCCTGCCCCACCGTCACACCTTCACCACTAGCTCCGCCAGCACCAGCGCCACCCACCAGCGTGACTCATTTTCCAACTCAGTTTCAAATAAGTGAGCCTGAAACAGGTCAGGGTACTACATTCTGTGTTTATGTGTGTATCATGCCAGATCAGAATCAGTTTGCTCAGGGGAGAAAGAACCAGAACAAGATGAATTAGATGAACCAAACATGCAACAGCACCAAGCTGCCCCAGGCTGAACATCCAGCTGCACTGCTCTCCAAAAGGGGCAGTACTGCGGGGTCAGATTCTGGGCCACGGGCCAGCGGCCTGCACCGACCCCGCGCGTGAACAACCCCCACCCGCTGCCTGGCAGAGCCAGCGTCAGCCTCCTAGACCACCTCTTTCTAAACTTCCCACTAAGACTGGCATACTGTACAATACCTAATTCAGATTTAACACCTTCTTACTAGGCTGAAATCTGCTAACACAAGGATTTTTACTGTCCCTCACGTGACATGCTTATCTGAACTCAAACCCACGGACTTCATACTCAAGGTGGCTGGGGTGGCAGCGGGAGCCAGAGGAGCGTTTGCCACACAGTAGCCCCAAACCCTGAGAACATATACACGCTGAGCAGATCTTTTCCAGCTGTTAATAAATACACAGAGAACTTTTAACTAAAGCTAATACAATAATATATAATAGACACTTACGTAAACACATGTGAAAAGTGGATAGCTATTACATACCTGCAGAATTTAAATAAAATTTTTTCAAACACTAAAACTGGACCTGTGCTCCCCAATATTGTGAGAGGTTGCCCAGCAAACAACGAGTAGGCAATCCCAGTTAATGATGCTCCAAAAAGAGACTCTATTGCACTCTGTTCAAGGAAAGAAGAAACGAATAAAAGTAATACATCGTGAACACAGCTCTAACCTACTGCAGTACATGTAAGACACCTGCAAAATAAAAATATTAATCAAGTGTTTCAAAAAAATACAGCAAATCCAACTTTAAATTTCAAACTTAACATTTAAATAAGGAAAATTAAAAACATATTTTAAACAGACTACAAAATTGTTTTTAGCATACTAGAGGTGAACTTTTGCAATCAACCTTAATTAAAGCTCAACACTGTGGGAGGCAGGGAGAGTGGGGTACGTGGAAGACAGACTCAAGAGGCTTCAACCCCTCTACACAACATGCTTTATTTCTGAAGCCCGTGGCGAGGACAAAGATGCATATACTGTTTTCAATATTTTGGCATGTCCAAAAGAGTTAATTTAAGAAAATAAAAGTATTTGAAGTGTTTGATATGGTGTGTTCCCAAAAAAAAAGCTACTCCTTCAAATAGATGAACAAGACATATCACGTGGTCCTATTGTTCTCAAATTGATTTCCAAAGACAATTTCCCACACATTTTAAAGAAATTATTCTAATATGACTGGCCTAACCAATAAATACAAAAAATGAAATGCTTAACACAAACAAATGAAAAATCTCCTGGAAACCATAGAAAAGGAAAACCCATTAAAGTTGGGTTAAAATGATAAAATGAAAGACTTAGAAAAATCTTAAAAGCTAGTAGGCCAGTTTTATTTCACCACCAATGTCACACCCTAACCGATTAGGTGATCAGTTGGGAAAGTGTATAGATACAGACTCTGCCACTAGACAGGGAGGTGGGGGCTGAAAGAAAACAGTTTCCATTCACAAACATCAGGGTCAGCTGGAATACTGAGCAGGAGAAGGGAGAGCCTAGCATCAGAAGAGCCGCGAGAAGGCGCTCGTGAGAGACAGCCCTCCTGGGCCTGGGGGCGGCGAGCAGCGGGCAGAGATCAGGGCTCCAGGGGACCAGACCTGAGGGAGCAGACCGCCTCCTGTGAGCTGAGCCGCTGACCCGCGGCAACCTCACACCCACCCAGCCCAGCCCAGCCGCTGACCTGCGGCACACCTCCAACCCACCCAGCCCCACTTTCCTCCCCTTTGAATGTGGGTGATGAAAGCCAGGAGAGCTTAATGAAGCAGTGTTTCTGAAAACACCAGCAGGAACACTGGCTGGCATATGGGATGCACTCAACAAACGGCAGCAGCTCTCAACATCAGTCCTGACAGCGTGTCAAAATCAAACTCACAGCAGAACAGTCATGTCGCAAACGAGACATTCAACTTAGTGTAAAAGCAGGATCAAAGCCACATACAGACTTCACTTGTGGCAAAATGAGGAAGAGTTCATGTTAACACTATATTTATGAGTTGTATGAGATAAACGTGTTTTCTTGCCCACAGACAAAAAACACTGCTAAGCTGTTATAAAATCCTTGGTTCAATTACAGTATGCATATTTAGGAATGAATTTAGAGCTCAAATCAAAGGGAAAAAATGTCTAAACGTCACCCAGAAACAGAAAGCAGGGAAACAGAAACAAGGAGATGGC
>SJYC01026135.1:0-17121 GCA_006408675.1 Madoqua kirkii
AATATTTCAAATTTATACTGGCATTTTCCATTTTGTAATCTAACATCAAATATACTATAGAACATATAGTATAAAATACTATAAAAATCTAGTAAAACATCTCTTCAACTAGAATTTTAATTCCTTATTCATGTTCACTACTGAAAAAATGTACTTTATACTTTACAATAAGAAAAAAAAGTAAATGCCATTTTTTCTTATTAAATACTTCCCTTAAGATGTAAGTAGCATGAGTCATCAAATAAATTATCATAAAAAATCAATTCCCTGTTATGTTTTATTACAAATTCAAGAGTACTATTCTCATGGTAAAAGATACTCTCCTCCTCAGGGAGCAAGTTTTGTTACCTCCAAAGATCAGAGGTTACTGGACCAAGAAAAGAGTGGGCTGGGGGAGAGATGAAGTGGGAATAGAGCAGTAGAGGGAGGGACAGAGAGAAGGGAGACAGGGAAAGGAAAGAAGAGGGGTAGGGAGAAAGGGAAACACGGGCTGGGGGTGTGCTCATCCCAGGGCCGCCCCCACATCAGTCACAGCAGTGAGCTCCCTGGGCCACGTGTTCACTATTTACAGAGCAGCACGACTTACCTATAATCCTAAAACTACCATTTGAAAACGTCAAGATTAAAACTAACTTATATCACAGTTCAAAGGGGAAAGAGGAAACAAAATCACTGAACACCCGCAAAACAAACCTAATGAAAATACTGTACATCGCAATTGATGCGATACAGCAAAGGCAGCATTCAAGAAAACAAAGCAGCTCTTATAGTAAGAACAATGAGAGGACAAAAATAAACGTATTAAGCATTTAATTCACCAAATGTGAAAAAAAGTCTTTCCTGAAGGAAAGTGAAAGGAATAAAACAAAACAGCTAAATGCAGAAGCTGAGTTACAAAACACAATATACTTTTCGAAAATGGAGAACTGAAATAAGTATTACAAGTTGCTCTATTAGAACAATATGATTATATCATCAGCTACTATACAACAAAAGATATGGCAAGGAGGCAGAGTCACAAATTTTATTTATATACAATATATAAATTTTATCTATATACAGTGAGGGAGAGAGACTACACAGCACGACACTATGCAACTAAATGAAAACTCTTGATAAAATGGGTGCTGCTGCTGCTGCTGCTGAGTCACCTCAGTCGTGTCCGACTCTGTGTGACCCCAGAGACGGCAGCCCATCAGGCTCCCCCGTCCCTGGGATTCTCCAGGCAAGAACACTGGAGTGGGTTGCCATTTCCTTCTCCAATGCATGAAAGTGAAAAGTGAAAGTGAAGTCGCTCAGTCGTGTCCGACTCTTAGCGACCCCAAGGACTGCAGCCCACCAGGCTCCTCCGTCCATGGGATTTTCCAGGCAAGGGTACTGGAGTGGGGTGCCATTGCCTTCTCCGAAATGGGTATTATCATTAAAAAAAATTCCCAAAGTTGACACCAAAAATGAGGAAAATAGGTAATTTTCTAGGAAAATATAACTTACCAGGACTGACTCCAGAAAAAAGAGAACACTTACACAAACCAATTTCCACAGAAGAAACAACAAGCTGTTGAAGTCTACCATACAAGTCAAGCTCAGAAAATTCTACTAAAAAACTCTTCCAGACTTCTAGAATCAAAGTATTCTAAACCACTTAAACTTTAAAGAGCACAGAAAAAGGAATACTTACAAATCTGTTTTTATGAAACAAGTTTAATGATACCAAAATGTAAAGACTGCACAAAAATTTATAGACCAATCTACTTACAAATGGAGATGGAAGCAACTTAAATAAAACATTAGACAAAGACTACAGACACTTCAAAGCCTAAGCTGGGTTATTCCAACAATGTAAGAGTGTCTTCAAATTAAAGAACCTATTAATATGATTTACCATAGTAACTGGTCAGTAAAATTCATATGATCATCTCCAGAGATGCTTAAAAAGCCCTTTGACAAAATTCAACATTCACTTATATTTAAAAATTCAATAAAATGGAAATTAGGGTATTTTCTTAATATGATAAAATATGTATTTTGGCACCAATGATAGTAACTTAATGAGAGAAACACTAATGACTTTGACTACAATTATGAAAAAATTAAGAAATGCCCTTTAAAGTCAACTACTATGTAAAACTATCAGAGATTTTAGTCAATACCAGTAGACAAGAGAAAACATGTTAAAGGTTTAAGAGTTAGAAAATGAATAATATTACCTTTTGTTGGAGACCACATGACTATACACAATAAAAGAATTAAGGAAGGATACATATTAAGCAGGATACAAAAGAAATATATAATAACCAATAGCCTTCACATATATACATATATATATAAAAGCAACAGACAATATAATGGAACAAAGACCTCAGTTATAATAGAAACAAAGATAAAATACTTATGAATACAGTCACCAAGAGGAGTGTAAGGTGCCCATAAGGAGAATTTTATAATATTCCTGAAGGACACAAAAACTGACTTGAAAACAATCAGGAAAACAACTGGGGAAAGATATACCATGTTCTTGAAAAGATTTCAACTTTCCCTCAGTTCATTTAGAAATTTAATTTCCACCACAATTTTTTAAAAAATCACACTTTATTTCTGTAAACAGAAAGTTGATTTTAGGCTAGTATGAAAATAAATATGCAAAGATGACCAAGCAAATTCAGAAAAACAAGAGAGAGGTCAAGAATGAATGCAGATCTACCAGATATTAAAATATACCAAAAACTCTCCGAAATTAAAGTGTGTAAGTGGTCCATGCCTAGACCAATCAATGGAAAAGAAATCCCAGAAAGAGACCTGAATAAATATGGAAATTTAGTAAATGATAAAGACAACATCACCAAGCAAACAGAAAAATGCTTAACTTTTTAATAAACTGGGACAAACAGACTATAATTTAGAAAAAAAAAAAAACGTAGGCATTCTACATAGTAAGTCATGATAAACGCAAAAGGATCAATAAATAATTCAAATGTTAAAAAGCTGGTGGAGGGTGATGAACAACAAATATCCAGGAATACTTAGCTTCACTAATTACAGAAATACAACTTAAAATCACATTAAAGTGCCTGATAGAGTAAGATAATGATACATATCATCCTGACAAATATCCAAAAGTTTGACAAGACACCATGCTAGTGAGGCTGCAGGGAAACAGGCATTCTCATTCATCACCAAAATGAGTTCAAACAGTTCAACCCAAGAGAGGAGATTCTGGCAGCATTTGCTACAACTGTAAGCAAATTCCCATGTAAGCCAGTAACCTTATTCCTGGGAATCTATCCTACAGACACATCTGCCCAAGACTAAGATGGCAGGCGAACACTACGATGTGGTCTATAACAGCAAACAACTGGAGACAGCCGGCACCAGGACAGGACAGACTACAGCGCATCCATACTGGAACACAACGGAGCTGCTAGGAGGAGGAAGAGTTTACCATTTCTTACCATCACACCTCCAGGAAACGCTGTTGCATGAGAAAGGCAAGGTGCAGAACACTACATGTAGAATGTTCATGATGGTAAGAAAGAGGAGAGAACAAGACTACGTGTTCCTATTTTCCTGTACTGAATAAAATTGAATAAAACATGGAAGAATAACAAAAAATGAGCAGCAAATGATGACCTGCAAGAGGTGTGCACGGGGTGGGATGGCAGAGACGACGCGGTGGGGACAACTTCTCCAGGTGCAGTTCTTCACACAGTTTTGAGTTTTGAAAATGTATAAACTACTTGAAAAAGTATAATGAGAAATTTTTAAAAAAGGAGCTCAAAGAAGTATCATGTAGATCCTCACCTGAGAGGGAACACTCTTTGGCGGCTCTATGCGTATGGAAGGGTCCCACTCTCCTGGAGGTAGGACGGTCACTTGATCTAAAAATTCATCAATTCCCGATAAGAGGTCATTTCTGTCTTTTGCTTATAAGCTACATCATGAAAAATCTAAAGAAAAATAAACACATGGAGTAAAAGGATTTTAAAGTTGAAAGAAAATTCCATACATAGTAATCCACTTTCGATATCATAACTAAGTCTACATAAAGGTAATTATTTAAACTCTTGACCCCACCTTCGATAACAACTTTAAAAAATAATTCACTATTAGTATTACCAGATAAATTAACAGTAAAAATCAAACAGCAAAAGAAACCAGTGATATGTTAATACACAACAATTTTTAGGAAGAAGAAATCTTACTTGGGAAATAACATTTAAATGTCATTTGTCCTAAAGGAATAACGACAATTTTACTTAAAACAATTAATTAATGTGATCGTTCCTACTGACTGGGTGCCTACTGTTTGGCAGGTACAATTCTTTGCACAGCTCCCGGCTCTAGAGCAACGCTCAGTCAGGAGTCGTAGCTTAGCTGCTCCACAGCACGTGGGATCGTCCCGGACCAGGGACTGAGCAAACCCATATCTCTTGCATTGGCAGGTGGATTCTTTACCACTGAGCCACCAGGGAAGTTCTGGCAGGCGCAACACAGGTAAGTCAAAGTCCCTGCACTCAAGAACTCAGGGGCAATTACGTGAACACACTACTGCAGGTGGATAACAAAAACTCCTATAAAAATGAAGCAGGCTAAAGGAAGGGAAACTCATGGCGGAGAATAGGGTGGCTGAGGAAGGTGTCTCAGAGGAGGAGACACTGCAGGACGAATCTGGCTGAGATGAGGGGCGCAGCATGCAGGGGGTGCGGCAAAGGGTGGAGACAGTGCTCAGCGTCCAGAGGCCACCATGAGCATCATATATCCGAGGCGCAGAAAGGAAGTCCAGGTGGACGGGGCAAACAGCAGAGAAAAGGAGCCAGTCACAGCACAGAGTTCAAAAAGCACAGAGATGAGACTCTATTAAGGCAACAGTGAAGAGCTTAAACAAATATACAACGGGGATGCCATTGATGTATCTACATCAAGGAGATGATTTATTCAAATCTGCATATTACTGACAGCACAGAGGAAATTGTAAGAGAAAGACCCATAAATACACTTTAAAATCACCAAAGAAGGTAAGAGAGTCTATGATTTAATATGCATTATATGCTTCACAATCAGTGTCCACGTCAAGGGGCGGGTTTGTTACCTCATCTGTCATAGAGTGGCTATTGATCTTCCAATTTCATGATACTGCGGTGCCTTGCCTGCAGGCCCCAACAGGAGGAACAAAAACCTAAGGGAACATTAAAACAGAGAGACTCAAACATGAACAACAGACATAAGTCTATGAAAGATAAAGAAATCATACAGGTGTAGACACAGAAACGTTACTCAGACCTCCTTTTCATCCTCACATCCTAACGGCTGCAAAAACGTTGGCAACTCTATTCAGATGAATCACAAAACTAAAAACGGCATTCGTACTTCAGTTCTGCTAAGTTACTACCTTCTATCTTTCTTAGAGTAAAAAAGCACTTGAGGAATCAGTGTTTTATATTAAAGACGGTGCCTCCCATCTTCTATATCCTTTTGAATTTTGAGTAAACAACTTTTTCTGGTCTGTTCTGATGAAAAGAAGTAAATAAGTAAGGTGAATACCAGTCCCATTTCAGTACTTACTTTGGCTTAAGAAAACAGTTGAGTATTCATAAGAAATTCATGGTCCCTCAAACTACTATCTGGATAAAGACACTATAGGGGAAAATAAGGGACTAACCCTTTTGGAAGTAAAAGCATTTTATTTACAACTCTTATTATTTAACAGCCTCCTATTGTTTAACAACCTCTTATTGCCTATCCCATCTCCAGAGGAACTTCCTGACCCAGAAATCAAACCGTGGTCTCCTGCATTGCAGGCAGCTTTTTTTATTTTTTATTTTTTTATTTTTTTTACCAACTGAGCTCCTAGAAAAACCCAAATAAAAGTTATTTAACTTTCTAGTTAGTTATATTCTTAGTAACATGCAGTAAGCAGATGATGGCAGATAAGTGAAGAGGAACTAAAAAGCCTCTTGGTGAAAGTGAAAGAGGAGAGTGAAAAAGTTGGCTTAAAGCTCAACATTCAAAAAACGAAGGTCATGGCATCTAGTCTCATCACTTCATGGGAAATAGATGGGGAAAAAGTGGAAACAGTGTCAGACTTTATTTTGGGGGTCTCCAGAATCACTGCAGATGGTGACTGCAGCCATGAAATTAAAAGACGCTTACTCCTTGGAAGAAAAGTTATGACCAACCTAGACAGCATATTTTAAAGCAGAGACATTACTTTGCCAACAAAGGTCCATCTAGTCAAGGCTATGGTTTTTCCTGTGGTCATGTATGGATGTGAGAGTTGGACTGTGAAGAAGGCTGAGCACTGAAGAATTGATGCTTTTGAACTGTGGTGTTGGAGAAGACTCTTGGGAGTCCCTTGGACCGCAAGGAGATCCAACCGGTCTATTCTGAGGGAGATCAGCCCTGGGATTTCTTTGGAAGGAATGATGCTAAAGCTGAAACTCCAGTACTTTGGCCACCTCATGTGAAGAGTTGACTCATTGGAAAAGACTCTGATGCTGGGAGGGATTGGGGGCAGGAGGAGGAGGAGACGACAGAGGATGAGATGGCTGGGATGGCTGGATGGCATCACCGACTTGACCTACGTGAGTCTGAGTGAGCTCCAGAAGATGGTGATGGACAGGGAGGCCTGGCGTGCTGCGATTCATGGGGTCGCAAAGAGTCGGACGTGACTGAGTGACTGAACTGAACTGAAAATATTAATATTCATACTTATCCAAACTGGAAGTATCCCCCTCCCTGGTTTGTAAGAATTTAAATGCCAATCTATGAATTATTTTTCTCATTTATCTCAGTACTGTACCATTAATGCAATTCAGGAAAGCTTATTAAAAAACTAGCATGTACGTTCCAATCAGGCTGCAATTAACTCCTCACATTAATTACTATAAGAATATATTCTTACCTATTCTCATTTGTAATTTAGTTCATATCATCAGTAGTTAACTGATCACACTTTATATTAATAACACAACTTGCTAATTATTCTTAATGTATATTGAACAGAAGATTGGATCAGGTCAGAACGAAGCAGTCTGCCTAATTAAGGGGCATTATTACATTTAATCAACCCTGAGGTACTGTTACCCTCATTTTACAGGTAACAGTTAGAAGCAGAAGCCTGGCTTGACCATCCCATAAAAAGCAGCAGAGCAAGGAGTCCACTCCATGCTCTCTGCCTTCAGTGCCTGCACAGAACACACTATGAACAGAACTTTATTATAGAAACATAAATGCAATATAGTTTTTAAAGGATGCTTTAAGTTCCAGAAAGATCGATAAATCTTTAATGCTCTAACAGTCAAGGCACTGGGGCAATGACACCATTAACCATTAAAAGGAGCTTTCATTACATTAAGCAACACGTTCCTCTAGATTTGGGACATTTTAGAACAACGTTAACTGCAGGTAACCCTCCCTTACCTTGTAGGGACGGGGACCTCGGTTAGCCCAGAGAGAAGAACAGCGGGAGCCAGTCTCACAAACGCAATTATAGGTCTTTCTAAAAAATCCACCTCTCCCACCAGAACATTGGACGCCTCAGCTCCTGAAGGAATTTTTCTCATGAAATTCATATCCACCTATTGACAAATAAATAATAATTTAAAATATAGTGGACACGGTACTAATCAGTCTAGAAGGAAACAGGGAAAAGATGCATTCAGACTACTATTCGCTAATCAAAACTGGTGATCTAAAGAAGGTGTAAGTTGCAAAATTCTCACAAGTACAAAGAATGAAGTCGACGAATACAAAAGGGCAAGCAAAACCAGCTACCAAACAGTACTCCCAACTGGATTACTGTCACGATCTTCACTACTGCAGAGATCTAAATTACCAAACAAACCGGAGAAAAGTTTCAGTGACTACATAGCACTATTCATTAAAAAACTACTGAAGACAAAAATATAGTTCACAAACTAACAGTGGTCCATGAAATTATACACAGTTCTAAAAATATTCATTTAGTCATTATCTATTGTTTAATCTTAGACATGAATTAGTTCCTTTGCATTTTATAAATCCTTTTTATTTTAATGAACTATGAGCATCCCCCAGTATTTTCAGTGAGTGGGAAAAATCATTTTTATTTTTCATTTACAACTAAAGTCGTCATAATTGGCATACATACATGGTAGTGCTGTATAATCGAATTAGGTTGTCTGTGTATAATTACAAAGAAAAGATAGTGGACATAATATCAAAGTAGAGGAACTTCTTCGTTTGCACGCAGCTTCACACAAGTCACGGAACAACCACTGACGGGCTTCTAGGAGCGTAAAACCAGCACTTACAGCGGGCCTCTTGAGTCCCACACCCAGCGTGCCACAACTGCAGGGCCAGGAGGCAGAGTCCTGCCCGACAGGGGGCAAGCAGGTGTGCACAGACGACCAAGTGAAAGAAAGCACAGCTGTGACAGGGGAACAAGACAAAGGGCACCTGCCACGTCTACAGGAGATCTAGCATACACATTACAGCAAGCTGTTCACAGCAACAGATTGCTGAAACTCGACACTCATCCGAAATAACTGGAGCACCAGTAAAAATACGACCAAGTTACAACACAGCAACAGTACAATGTCCCAAACGCAAGGCTTTTCATTTTAGAGCATGAAGCTCAGCAAAGCTATAATGCAAGTCATCATTTAAGTGCCGTTTCTACAAAACGTGATCTACAGACTTTGCATCATAAAGACTTAAAAATTGAATCTTACTTAAAATAATGGCATTTAATTAGAAGTCTGACTTTGTATCCTATAGTAAATACCATCCAACACCATCAAAGAATTGCAATGGATATCAAGAATCAATTATTCAGAGGCAGTACTCATAAAGTATGCTTTAAATTCAACTGTAATTGGAAGGTGCAGTTTTTTGCTTTGTTCTTTTGAAATAAGCTCTTTTTTACATTTCATTTAAACACTCACCTATGAAAATTAAAAATCACGTTGAGACAGGCGAGTTATTTTTCAGTCCATGTCTTTACCTTTACCTACGCATGGGGAAGCACCAGTGTTTCCCAGTTACATTCCAGAAAGCACTGACACCACAAGACAGCAATTCTGGGGTCACCTTACAGCCGAGAAAAGGCTGAATTGTTACCGCTGTAACATCACTCCCAGAATTATCTTTCCTGTAGTGGCAGCTCCACGACAAACGCCTGTAGTTCATGATATTTATGCATAGGTATAGATGAAAACACCATATTATTCCCACATTCTTTTGTCAGAATTTCTAACACTAGTAAAATAGAACATTATTCGAGTGCTATGAGACTGTTACCTTTTTCAAAACTTCTGATTTTAAATTAACATCACAAGCATCACATCAGGTTTACAAGCACAGGTTATTAAAAATTATTATAATCACTGTTAATACAGTCACATTGCTAGCAATTGTCTCAGTAAGCATGATTATGAAAATGTATAGTTAATAACAGAAATTACCTTGCTGAAGTCAACAGTACTATTTTCTCTGCTTCCTCCGCTTCCATTACCTTTAACTTCTCCACTTTTACTATTGTCCAAGTTTCCAGGTGCAGACTGTGGAGAGGCCAAAATACCTGTATTTAAGAACAAACAAATTCCAAAGTAATAAGAAGAACATTCATTTTGCAACCTGAATCTGCTCATATCCTGAAAGTGATGGGTTTACTAAAAGCAAATGTGCTAGGTAAAAAAAAAAAAAAGTGCCAAGTGTTAGTATCATACCAGCAAGAGTGGAATAACATTTTAAGCAATAATGAAGCTACCACATGTTAACATTTAAAATAATATAACTGGCATTTACAAAAATGGTGGCCTTTTGCAAAAAGAAAAAAGTGAGTAGAAGGTGGAAGACCTGGGTCTGATCACCACTATAAACACTTAGCTCATCCACTGTCACTGTATCCTTAGACATGCGAACTGCAGAGCTTAAAGATGCCTAACCACACTCAGCACACTCACACCAGTAACAGTGGAACACTTCGAGAAACCCTAAATGGAAATGCAAGAGCTACATCAATGAAATACACACTCATTTTGCCATAATCCTTCAGAATCAGAAGAGTTTCCTCATGAATTTTCACACCTGTTGGGTAAAATTCATGTGCTGTCTACTGTCATTATTCCTAAGGACTATGTTAAAGTCCAGTAGCAATGTTTTTATAAGTACAAAGAATAGCGATCTTATAAGGGAACAGATCTATGTTAAGATAAGTACTCTTTGCTACTTTGTAGCTATGTGTATGACCTTAAGCAACTCACTCAACCTCTAAGACACAGACAGTTCAACCTATAAAATTTGTTTGGATTAGAAATGATATACATTCTATTAAATTGGCTTGTTTGGATTACAAGTGATAGATATATGTTCACGTATGGTATATTCAGTTCAAGTAAAACTCAGCAGCAACAAGCCACACACAAAATAAACTAAAAACACCCAGTAGCACATTAGTAATCATTACTACTATGTATTTTGCAAAAAGTTCAAATGTTACAAAAATTTTAGAGTATATAACACAGATTTCTACCATTAAATGTACCTGATCTTCTCAAAACACCCAAATGTTCTAGTTCAAGAATATAATAATCTTAATATAGTAATATAGTAATATTAGTGTTACTAATTAGTAATATTACAGTAATATAGTAATATTAATATATTACCCAAAACACTGAATGTCACAGGAGAAAATGCACCGGACAATCGCAACAGACTTCACTTTTAGTTTTAGCTCTGCCACTCGCAACAGCCTAGTGACCCAGACATTCACCACCTCACTGTGGTTAGAGCCTATAGACTTTAAACAGTGGCAATCAAATTTTAAAATTTTAAGCATATCAGATATAGTCTATGCATTTTTGTTTTTACAGAATACAACATACACTAACTAGCAACCTGAAAGTAAGTCGTTTGAGTTTACAGCTTAAATTCAGTGAAAGACCTTCATGACACCCACTTCTCTGTTAAACATCTACACCAGGATGCCACTGTGACCCAAAATTCAGTCCACTTAGCCATATGCAGTCCACTTAGCCATATACCCATTCCCTAGAAACTGTAAACAATTCTGAAATAAAAACTATTCCCTAAACTGAACTCATTTTTCACTGTTTTAGCCTCTTCTTTGACCTTTGTCCCTAAACTTACATAAACGAATCCATTCCTCTATTAAAACACATGCCCAAGTGGGAAGAAGAAAAAGTTAAGCAGTATTTTCAGTGGTTTCCACCAACTCCCACACAAGAAAATGAAGAGTATCGTTAATGCCCTGGCAGCAGCTACAAGCGACCATCAACACACACGCACCGCTAACTGCACACTGCACCCAACGGGCAGACGTGCAACCAGAGAAAACAGCCACAGTTTCTCAGAACAGTGCTCGCCACCACATCTGGGGGAAAAGAGTGGGATGCAGAGAGGGCTAGCAGGAACGGGAAGAAACAACCTGCAACTCAATACCGACAAAGTCAGAAGAGAGGGCGCGAGGAAGCCAGGGGCTTACCTGTTCACCCTGAGCGTGTGCAGGCGGGCAGGCCGGGCACACTTCAGTGTCCCACCGCCGCCTTCTCCACGCAGGCGTTCCTAATGCCAGCTAAGCTAAAGCTATATCCTGGAAAGGTAAAGGAAAGGTCCTTGCTCCTATAGTAAATTCCTACTGCTCAGAATTAAACGAGTAAATTCCCCCAAATTAAAACTATAATGAGCACAGATAACTTGGAAGGACTTCCTTTACTTGCTTTAAGCAAAAGAAAAAGCAAATATGAGTACGTATAAAATCAATCTGGGATTTAAGTCATACTCTGGTAATTCTATTATTTTGCCCTTCCATTTTTTTCCCCTCAAAATAGCTATCTACCTAGAGACAGCTATTAAGCTATCATGATTACATTAAGCAAAGACGATATTGAAGTTTACTGTCACTAAAAATTTGAAAGCAGAAGTTTCTGGAGCAGCAGTTCCCATCCATGGAAGTTTGTGAATGTGCTGGCAGCGGGTGGGTGTGGGCCAAGGGTGCCGCTCAATAGCTGACGAGGCACAGGACACCCTACCATACAGAAGCGTCACCCCAAAATGCCAGTCCCGCCGAGGGCGAGAAACACTGAGTCAGAGGACAGTTCAAACGCTGAAAGCCAGGTACGCCTTTTACCTAAGTATTCTCTAAAACATAACTAACGGGAAGCACTGCTTTCTTTGTTTTCCTTTCCTATAGGTATTCACAAATTGCGACCTCATGACACAAAAAATCTCTGGCACTGGTCTCTCAGAAATGATGCTGGGCCACCTTCTTCACCAGACTTCAGGAAAAGACAGCAGGGTTTCCATGTGCTCTAGGCAGCGGGGACTAATGAAGAGCTATCCCTGTTACCGTCTACAATCTCATCTTAGACGGCAATTACGAGCTCTCCCTTGTCCTCAGAAACCCTCTCTCTTCCCTACACTCTCGTCTCTTTTCTTCTAAAAGGCGAGTAAATCCCGTGGCAGAGGGAGGAAAAATTAACAGCAGAGAGAGGAAAAATTTAACTGTGTCCCTCAATTTTCAGCTAATTGCTTTTTTTATCCTCTTAATATGACCTAATACGGCACTGGGAACCTGTATGTCCCTTTCTTGCCATACAAAGTTTAAACTCTCTTATCATTAACTAGATTGAAGCTGATCAAACAAGAGATAGTCAGTATTACTGACAGATATAGGTAAAAACAAACGCAAGGGGAAGTAACTTCAAAGTCATTTTTATTTAAGAAAAACAGTCAATTTTGTTAGTCCTTTTTAATGAAGTAAAAGTGTTCATTATTTCTGAGCAATTATTTCTAGGTATCTTTCCTCCATTTTTGTTTAGTTATCTCATTATAATAGATCTGTTCCACAAAGTATTAAAATTTACAAGGAAATTCTATACGTAGGTAGTTCTGAGTTCAATTCCTTTATCTGGTCATTTATGGTCTAACCTTAACATTTCTAAGTCTGAAGTTTTCTCACTGTATAAACAGTGATAAGATAAACTCATCAAATAGAGATATAAGTGAGTCACAAAACTTTTATCCACTAAGACATAATTTTTCTAATTCATGTAGAAATAAATCCTATCTGCAACTACACGAAGTCTACTCCTAAAAATTCCAAGGTGAATTCAGATTAAGATAGATTCAACATTAAATGAAAGACAACTGAAGTCTACTCCAAATTATAAAACTAGTCTGGGAATAATGAGGACTTCAGGCAGTCAACAGTGAACCTCAATCTTCTCAGAGACAAGATGAGAAAAAGACCACTCATTCTACCTTTGTCGGGAAGGTGAAAACATACTGTATTCCTTAGACAAAAGCACCAAGCGGTAGATAAAAGGCTTCTCGTTATACTTTATGTAAAGCATGTATTCTTTCACTGGATGGAATGAAATGCACAAGAAGAGCCACCATTTTTTTTAACCATGGCAAATTAAAAGATGACTTATAAAAATGCCTACATTTGTCTGAGCCATTCAAATGTACTGACCTGTAAAACCTCAGTAAAAAATTTTGAAAGGGCTTAAATTATGTGTAGGCTCCTTTGAAATCTTTGTAAAACTTAAAATTTTTAAATAATTCTATCCTTCTCTATAATACACTATAAAGGAAAAAAAAACATGCAGAAGTCAAAATAAATTGCAAGCATCAGCTACACAATGCTGGTAAAGCTATGCGCTGAGAGGCATTCCGCGTGCGCGTGGCCCAGAGGCAGAAAGCGCCACACAGGGAGGGCTCTGGACAGTTGCCTGCAGTGGCGCCCACATTCTCCTCGTTCTTCTGCTCCTGGCCTTGCAGCGCGGCCAAGTCTTCCTCGGGCGGATGGATCACTACTGTGGGGACACCGGCACTGGCGGGCGGCAGCAGGAGCTCTGGGGCCTGAGGCTGCCTCTGCCGGGAAGGGCTGGCGTGGAGGCGGCTGAGGCCAGGGCTGGAAGGAGGGCTGCTCTGAGGGGTGGGCGCGGGGCTTGTGCACCTCGAGCCCGCAGGGGTCCCGGCTCTCGAAGAAGGAAGAAGGTGACTGACAAGAAGGGACAGAGGCGACTCTCCTCTTAAGGAAAGGTTTGAGGCAGACAGACCTGTTCGCAAAGAGTGGCGGGAGGCTGAGAGGCCTTCCCCTGAGGTAAAACAAATAAATGAAAAGTGATGAAGTTTTTCGCAGAAGGCAAACGAGACACACACAAATCAATTTACACTGTAAACCGCAGGCTTTAAGAAAAGGTCCAAAATTTCAACTTCATGCTGTCAGGGTTAGTATGACAATCTGATTTTTAAATATTAGAAAATCACTGAAAAATGGCTTCAACTATAATTAGTTCTCTGAAGCTGCATTAAAAACTCAAAACAAAAAATGAAAAAGAATGTTAATGATAGACGGAGCGGGACAATATTCTGTTTGTTAGGGATGAGAAAGTCCAACAGTGTGGCTTTAAAAACAAAGAATAATAACAATGCAAAGCTGTTGCTTTAAAAAATGATGAATAGCAAATGAAAATACAGCACAAAAATAGTCTAAGAAACAGAACCCCAAACAACACTTACCAGCGCTGTCAGCTTACATTCAGTGTATTTTATCTCCACTGGCCCAAACTGCTACATACTCTCTCACAAGAGCCCACATTAACAATCTAGTGATTCCTAACTTAAAGTCAGTATCAGATCTTTATAACATTAAGCCAACAGGGCACCATCTACTGACAGAATTCTCAAAGCAAAATTTAAAAACATAAGGCAAGTCACAGGAATTTTTTTCAAAATAGAAACATGTCAGTTTTAAAAGATACATATTCTTGAGCTCACTATTTGATGTTAATAAATGTCCTAAGATATGCTTCCATATCTAATGCAGCAGATAAATTAAAACAAATACATACGATGTTTAATTTAACTAGCAAAGACTAAAGTATTTCTTACCAACAACAATAATAAGGAAGTCTAGAGTATTTCAAAAGGTCATGTATACTTATAGTTCAAACACCAGGTTATTTTAATGAAGAGTAGCTTAGTGGAACAACTTTTTTTTTAGGAAAAGCATGAGAAATATAACAATCCCACCTGATCTAAGTCAGGGGTCCCAAACCTCTGAATCTAATGTCTGATGATCTGAGGTGGAGCTGATATAGTAATAATAGAAATAAGACTCACAATAAATGTAACATGACTGAATCATCTCAGAAGATCCTCAACCACCTCCCCCACCCTGGTCCATGGAAAAATTGTCTTCCATGAAACCAGTTCCCTGGTGCCAAAAAGGTGGGGGACTACTGAGATAAGTAATAAAAAATACATGCTCAAGAGGTCCCCAAAATATTACATATATTAACTATTATTCCATAACCATCATTGTTTAGGTAAAAAAATAAGCTAGATGCAGAAAAATTGTTAAAATTACAACTACAGTAATACAGCAAAATAAAAATGCCCATGCTAAAATGGCCTCTACAAGAAAATAGCCAATGTCTTATGATTAAAAGGAACCAACTGACAGCTGGAGGACAATCAGGAACCACAATGTATGGAGGAGAAAGATTTAATGTGGTCTCTCTGGGAACAAGTTCACTTTACTAAACTGGAAAGTATGCAATACATGGAAAGATGCAAGGGCGGTGACATGGATGGCTTGCTTTCAAACTCAACGTAGGCCCATAAGAGATTTCTGTTATTCTTAAGGTCCCTTGAAAATAGAAAGGCAGTTTTAAATAGATTAAAAACAGTTTTAATGATCACATACTCAGAAGAAAATGGACGTAATTATCTTAGACTGAGCCACAGAAGGAGACTGAGTACCATTCACTGTACATGCGGTGAGTGTCCCCCCGTGAGCGTGCCTGCAGCCATGAAGAGCCACACTCTTTTATTTCAGAGACAGAAAGATGAGCGGAAAGGTCCGCGGCCCACCCCCACTCCTCTCCACCGTAACTCTCATGTGCCTTGGGTAACAGAGGCAGTGTGATACAGCAGCGACCCTCAGATAAACCCCGGTGCTCTGTCACATCAGGGCCATTTCTGAGCCCCTAACAGCTCTGAGGCAGGGGCAGAGGGGAGCAGCTGCCCGAGCAGTCTCCCCACGTGCCCACAACCCACTGCTGGACCGTGAGTGAGCGGACATGGGTCTGTGCCACTCTCCGTGACTTGAAGGCATCATAAAACAGGAACAAGTACAAAAACCTTTTACAGATTATGTCAATAAAAAGCTGGGAAAATTAAAAGCAAACCAGCTCCAAAATACTGTTTATGCCCAGCAAGTATAGTCTACTCAGGAGAAAAAAAAAATCTTAGGAAAAATCAAATATTAAAGGTCCAAACACAAGACTTTGAATTTTCAAAAGATTAAATTTATAGATAGCAATTTACAGCTCTTATATCAACCATACAAAAATTCTTGAACAGAAACAAAAAAGCAAGGAGGAGAGTAATCAGGGTTACATACAGTGTAGTGTCTGAAAGAAAGTGAAAGTCCCTCAGTCATGTCCGACTCCTTGCAACACCATGGACTATACAGTCCATGCAATTCTCTAGGCTAGAATACTGGAGTGGGTAGCCTTTCCCTTCTCCAGGGGATCTTCTCAACCCAGGGACAGAACCCAGGTCTCCCACATTGCAGGCAGATCCCGCTGAGCCACAAGGGAAGCCCCAGAATACTGGAGTGTGTAGCCTGTCCTTTCCAGGGGATCTTCCTGACCCAGGAATCGAATCGGAGTCTCCTGCACTACAGGCAGATTCTTTACCAACTGAACTATGAGGGAAGTCTACAGTAGTGTTTAAATATTACCAGTATTTCAATGTCCCATTTTAACAGAATAAATGCTTAATTATCTCATCTAAGTAAGTTCTACAGATAATTCTGCCACATTATAAACACATTTCAGAAATGAAATATTTAAACGCACAAATACTGTTATTTTTGAAAAGAGAATTAAAAAGATAGTAAGAGACCAATGTAATTATCTACAAAAAATGAGTTTCTGAAACCAAATGCTAACTGTAACAAGCTGGAATGCTGTTAGTAAAGTGTTAGAAAAATTGGACACCACAACTTATCTCACCGTTCCTTTCAAGCAAGTGAGGGTCAGAATGTTTCTTGCCTATGTCTGCAAAAGATCGAACCAGGGGGATCCGGCTGGTGAACCTCTT
>SJYC01026136.1:0-33363 GCA_006408675.1 Madoqua kirkii
TGTGCCTTGGGTAACAGAGGCAGTGTGATACAGCAGCGACCCTCAGATAAACCCCGGTGCTCTGTCACATCAGGGCCATTTCTGAGCCCCTAACAGCTCTGAGGCAGGGGCAGAGGGGAGCAGCTGCCCGAGCAGTCTCCCCACGTGCCCACAACCCACTGCTGGACCGTGAGTGAGCGGACATGGGTCTGTGCCACTCTCCGTGACTTGAAGGCATCATAAAACAGGAACAAGTACAAAAACCTTTTACAGATTATGTCAATAAAAAGCTGGGAAAATTAAAAGCAAACCAGCTCCAAAATACTGTTTATGCCCAGCAAGTATAGTCTACTCAGGAGAAAAAAAAAATCTTAGGAAAAATCAAATATTAAAGGTCCAAACACAAGACTTTGAATTTTCAAAAGATTAAATTTATAGATAGCAATTTACAGCTCTTATATCAACCATACAAAAATTCTTGAACAGAAACAAAAAAGCAAGGAGGAGAGTAATCAGGGTTACATACAGTGTAGTGTCTGAAAGAAAGTGAAAGTCCCTCAGTCATGTCCGACTCCTTGCAACACCATGGACTATACAGTCCATGCAATTCTCTAGGCTAGAATACTGGAGTGGGTAGCCTTTCCCTTCTCCAGGGGATCTTCTCAACCCAGGGACAGAACCCAGGTCTCCCACATTGCAGGCAGATCCCGCTGAGCCACAAGGGAAGCCCCAGAATACTGGAGTGTGTAGCCTGTCCTTTCCAGGGGATCTTCCTGACCCAGGAATCGAATCGGAGTCTCCTGCACTACAGGCAGATTCTTTACCAACTGAACTATGAGGGAAGTCTACAGTAGTGTTTAAATATTACCAGTATTTCAATGTCCCATTTTAACAGAATAAATGCTTAATTATCTCATCTAAGTAAGTTCTACAGATAATTCTGCCACATTATAAACACATTTCAGAAATGAAATATTTAAACGCACAAATACTGTTATTTTTGAAAAGAGAATTAAAAAGATAGTAAGAGACCAATGTAATTATCTACAAAAAATGAGTTTCTGAAACCAAATGCTAACTGTAACAAGCTGGAATGCTGTTAGTAAAGTGTTAGAAAAATTGGACACCACAACTTATCTCACCGTTCCTTTCAAGCAAGTGAGGGTCAGAATGTTTCTTGCCTATGTCTGCAAAAGATCGAACCAGGGGGATCCGGCTGGTGAACCTCTTCTCATTCTGATGGTGATGCCTCTTCAGAAGCGCTTCTCTGACATTCTCTCTGATGGATTCGTCCAACTGGCCAGAGGCGATCATGTTGTCCAGTACCATATCTAGGCAAAAAAAAATACACAGATAATAATCGTTACTAAATAAAATTAGCACCTGGATGACTGTAACATATTATAAGTGGTAAATGAAATCTTACCAGGAAAATATGACTCTTATATAGCTCTCGAAA
Organism: Madoqua kirkii; assembly: GCA_006408675.1. NCBI lineage: Eukaryota > Metazoa > Chordata > Mammalia > Artiodactyla > Bovidae > Madoqua > Madoqua kirkii. Next base: position 1,439 of record SJYC01026136.1, read on the forward strand.
ACATCATTCTCATCTAACATTTAATAACGGGTGCATAATGATAAGTATGAACACTATCCAACAAAACTGAACATATTAATAGAGACTTTGATTTTAATAAATACTATTATTTACTAAAAAGCTATTGTTACACACCAAGAGCCTTCCTATATAGCTAAAGGTGCTTTACTGATACGTTCATAATAAATTCCATTAAACTGGATATTTAAATAATATTGGTTTCCTAAGAAATGAAGGTATTTCATGGCTTCATCTCATATTTTTCTCCAAAACTGTAGATGAATATCTGTACTCATTCATTCAATGATTAACTATTTACTGAGCACCTATTATGTGTTAGGAATATAGCAATTAATGAAGCAGACTGAGTTTCTGCTCTCATTCATCCAGAGGTAGAAAACCAGTGAGTAACTGAACAGATAAAATACGAAGCAGTAACTTTGTAGAAGATGTACCTATCAGGCTGTGAGGGGGGTGTAGGAAATGGCATGTGGTGGTGGGGGGGGGGCTGCTGACAGCAATGACATTTTATTATGTTACTGTGCTGTCTGGACTATTTTTTAATTTACAAAGTACACACTGATATAAATATTTTTTAAAAGCACCACTAACTTGAAATAAGAGTCAAGTCTTCAAATCTGTAAGATTCCTCAGAGAAAAACTGTAAGGGATCAAACTAGCAGGTAATCTCTAACAGTAAAACCACAACTACCTGCTACCATATATGTGAAAACTGGACTCTACGTTTACTAAGATATACTGTATTATGTGATCACTGGAAAGCCAAGGTAAGACATACTACATTTATCTAAATTTCATATTTCTAATTCACTTTCTTAGTCATTTACAGAGGACAAGAAAGTTAAGGACTTTGATAACTTAAAGATTTGTAGTACAAGGTCAAATTAACAACCTGGTGACATCAAAGTATTTCGGCCTGAGAAACTCTAATAAATTTATGGTTCTCTTGAAAATCAAATATGAGAGCTTTTTCTTTTTATATCGAGGTGACTATAATGGTAGTCAGTCACAAGTAGTCAGTCACAATATAAATTTATTACTACTGAACTTGATTTTGGTTTTGAGCAACTTCAGCTAATGACCAAGTAGCTTCATCACAGCCCCTCTTTTTGTTCTTTCTCTCTCCATTTCCACTGGTACCACCTGCCATACCTCAGGTCGCTGGCATTTCTTGCTGAGACATTCCAAGAGAATAAACAACCTCCTGGCTTCTAACCTGTTCTAATCCAAAGCCCCACTATCCGCTCCTCCCAGAATAATCCTGCTGACACATAGCAAGACCATTGATGTGTTCAGTCGCTCAGCTGTGTCCGACTCTTTGCGACCTCATCGACTGCAGCCCACCACGCTCCCCGGTCCCTCACCGTCTCCCAGAGTTTGCTCAAATTCACGCCCATTGAGTTGGTGATGCTATTCAACCATCTCGTCCTCTGTCGCCCTTTTCTCCCTTTGCCTTCAATCTTTCTCAGCATCAGGATCTTTTCTAATGAGTCGGCTTTTCTTCGCTTCAAGCAGCCAAAGTATCGGAGCTTCTGCATCAGTCCACTGAATATTCAGGATTGATTTCCTTTAGGATTGACTAGTTTGATCTCCGTGCAGTCCAAGGGACTCTCAAGAGTCTACTCCAGCACCACAATTCAAAATTATCGATTTCTTGGCACTCAGCTTTCTTTATGGTCCAACTCTCACAGCCATACATGACTATTGGGAAAACCACAGCTTTGACTAGACGGACCTTTTCAGCAAAGCTTTCCTTCCAAGTAAACACGCTTTAGTATCATGGCTACAGTCACTGTTTGCAGTGATTTTGGAGCCTAAGAAAATCAAATCTGTCACTATTACCATTTTTTCCCCTTCTACTTGCCAGGAAGTGGTAGGACCAGATGCCATGATCTTAGTTTTCTGAACGTTGAGCTTTAAGCCAGCTTTTTCACTCTCCTCTTTTACCCTCATCAAGAGGCTCTTTAGTTCTTCTTCATTTTCTGCCATTAGAGTGGTATCATCTGCATATCTGCTGCTGCTGCTGCTAGGTCATTTCAGTTGTGTCTGACTCTGTGTGACCATAAACGGCAGCCCACTAGGCTCTGCCGGCAGGCTCTGCCATCCCTGGGATTCTCCAGGCAACACTGGAGTGGGTTGCCATTTCCTTCTCCAGTGCATGAAAGTGAAAAGTGAAAGTGAAGCCGCTCAGTCATGTCTGACTCTTCACAACTCCATGGACTGCAGCCCACCAGGCTCCTCTGCCAGGCGAGAGTACTAGAGAGGGGTGCCATTGCCTTCTCCGTCTGCATATCTGAGGTTATTGTATTTCTCTTGGCAATCTTAAATTCAACTTGTGATTCATCCAGCCCAGCATTTCACATGTTGTACTCTGTGTAAGCTAAATAAACAAGGTGAGAATATACAGCCTTGTCGTATCCTATTCCCAATACTGAACCAGTCAGTTGTTCCACATCTGGTAATATTCTCATACTTAAAAATCACTGAGAACCAAAATGCTTATCAAATCAAACCCAATTTCTTAACCCAGTAATTCAAGGATAGTCGTAACTCACCTCTAATTTATTTTCCTGCAAATCTCAAGAAATCTGTATACTCACAGAGAACTGACCTTCCTGAGATCACACCTATTGGTACTTTCCAGCCTTCTCTTCTTTCTCTTCCTCCTCAGAACACTTTCTTTCCTCTCACACCACCTTCCCCTTGCTGCCACGTGTTCACATTCTATGGATACGTTGTACAGTTAATGTACCTTCTAGGTCTCCCCAGATACCACGGTCCAGAAACAAGGAAACGAAAAGCTCCTTCCTCTGCACCGCCAAAGCACAGACTCCGGATCTTGCTTATGGCACAAGTCAGTCTTCTTGACACTGTAGCTACATCTGTCTCAGCCCATCTTTCAGACCCCAAACTTACCAAGGATAAAAAGGGTTATTTACATCTGTCTCCTCATACTGCCCTGCACAGAATGGAAGCTCAACGTGTAACCATCAAATCAACCGTCCAGAATTCCACTTTATTTTCCTTATTTATCTCAACTTCACTGCACTCTAAACATAAAGAAGTCACTTTGCTGTCACCTGCTATTTCATCGAGAGCGCTTGCTCTCATATCCAGCATGACTGTTCCATTTAAGATGCAACTTCTCAGCTCAAAAAGACTGTGTAAAGAAGAGTTGCCACATAAGGTTTACTCCACCGGTCACCACCATCTTCAACATCCTCTTCAAATTTCAGCCATCTGAAATGTATAATGTATACACATATGTTACAAATAGCGATGATTATGTTAAGTATGATAAATGCAAGCATATTCTTATAAAGAGAAAAAAAGATCACCATCACCAGAATAAAATTTTTCTACACACTTTTTTACAAATTAAGCTAATGGTCTGTAATGTTGAGAGTCACTAGATCTTGGCAGTTCCTCTTTCTATTTCAGCTGGCACAACAGTAAGTCTATAGAAACAAACTCTGGAATTCCATCGTGTCAACTTCCAATCTTATTTTAAACTTTAAATATGCAAAATGTCTTCTCAGATTTTTTTTCTCTAATGAAAGACATGAAAATCTACAGTTAACATAATTCCTTTTGTGCTCTATTATGGTATTAAGAATTATTTAATGAAACAAATTATGAGAATAAAGAGAAAAATCAAATACTGCATTTCTAGACACAAGGAAATTCTCTGCTCATTGTTTGAAAGTGTTGTGTGTCTCATAATTTCAAGTTTATGTTTTCATTACTAAAAGAAACCAAGCAGCAGCAGTTGAAAGCGTCGAGAGCATCACCACCTGGCAGTCTCCTTCCATTCATACTCCTCTCCATCTCGGTAGCAGAGCTCGTCCATCTCCGTGAAGAGGTCGTGGGGGATGTGCTCTTCATCGTCATCCTCGGTGCCGAGGATGAACTGGACTCTCTGGGACGGCGTGTCTTGACAAAAATCAGAATTTAAAGATACACACTCAAAAATCTTCCTCAATTAATACAAAGGTAAATCAAATACAGAATTTCCAGAGGTGAGGAAATTCTCTACTCACTCTTTTGCTACAAATATATTCCATTAAAACAAATTTCTTCTGATTATTATTAAAATAAAACAATTCTGAAAAGGAAATAAGGGACAACAATCTGGAACAAAAGAATTTCACAGAAAGATCACCTCTACATGTGGAAAAGAAAAACCATATGTAAAGATAACTCACACTAATCTTCAGCAAACTTCTGTAAAAACAGAGTAACCAACATCCAAAACCAAGAAAACACTGTGCGTAAAAACAGGACTTTTCCCTCACCAGAAACAGATGGAAATGTTAGACAACACACAACATTTAAATAGTTAATCAAAGTTCAAAATTAAAAAAAAAAACAAAACAACCCTTGAGTTCCAAAAAAAAAAAAAAAAAAGATGAGAAAACGCAAAACTCCTTTTCTTACTATTATGGAAAAGCAAGTCTGTCTCTGAGGCCAGAGATGTAGGACAGGTCACTGCCACTCATGACCTCTGATCTGTGTGGTATAGGATTCCCAACCAAGAAATTAACATACATTCTAGCCCAGAACAGCTGAAAGCCCAGGGGCCCCAGGATAAACACATAAGCATACCACAACAAGCATCAATTAAAAACAAAATCAAATTCTTCCAAATATGACAGAGGATGTCAAATGCAAATTTTACATCTAAGTAAACAAACCTCCAGGAACTTAAAACCCCAACAGGGAAATTAAAACAGGTTACAAAGCAGATTACAAGTAGAACTGTTAAAGGAAAAGTCAGATGTAAGGAAGAGGTTACACGAAATGCATTAAAGACAAGACAAAAACACACAAACTTAAGAGATACAGAAAACAGAATAAGCTAGTCAAACAGGAGAAACACCAGAAAGAGGAAAATATAAAGAACAGGGGAAGAGGAGTAGGAAATGCGAAACTGTTCAGTATGCACATGACATGGTTCTTCACAATGAAGGAATATTCTGGGACCAACACACGGCAAAACCGTGGAGTGACTGGACTCCCTAACACCTGAATCTTTCGACAGTTAGGTCTTACATATCTTTTGTAAATTATCCCCAAATAGTTTTTCTGGTGCTACTGTGTCAGTACTTAGTTCATTTTCTGCTCATTGCTCATTGCTCTTATATAGAAATACAATTGATTCTGTACCCTGATTTTGTATCCTGCAACCTTGCTAAACTCATGTATTTTTGTGACTTTGTAGATTGCTTAGGATTTGCTACATATGTGATTTTGTAATTGTGAATAAAGACAATTTTACATCTTCGGTTATCTTCTGGATGTATTTCATTTCTGTCTTGCCTTATTCCGTGGAGACATGTGCCAGTACCGTGCTGAACAGAAGTGGTGAGAGAGGACAGCCTGCTTTTTCCCAATTCATGGGGAGAAAATTAGTCTCCCACCCGCATTTCTAGACGCTCCTATCACACTGAGGAAGGTCCTAATATTCCTAGTATGTTAGGAGAATTTTATCATGAATGGGGGGTGGAATTTTTCTGTCTTACTGATATGATTATATGAGGTTTTTCTGCTTTATACTGTTAATAAGTTTACACTGATACAGATGTTTAAATTTTAAAAATGACCCTGAATTTCCACTTGTTTATCGATTTCCTATTGCTGCTATAGTCAACTGCCACAAATTCGGTGCCTTAAATAACATAAATTTATTCTCTTGTAGTTGTGGAGACCATAAGTCCAAAATGGGTTGTATGCAGGGCTAAAACCATAGGGATGGCTCTTCCTGGAGGCTCCAGGTTCTGGAGGCGGCCTCCACTGACGGGGTCTGGACCCCTCCCCACTGTATCAATACCACCACTGTCTCCTTTGATCTTCTGACTCCTTGTGATTAATGGCCCATCTCCATTAATCCAGCATGATCTCCGCTACTCAGAATCCTTTAATTTAGTTACATCTGGAAATTCACCGTTGCTAAATCAGTTTGCCACTCACAGATTCCGGACATTAGGAACGCAGACAAGGTGGGGGCCGCTTTCCGCATACTCCTGTCATGATGGATTAGCTCTCTTAAATATTGGTGGGGGAAAGATGTGTTTATTTTCTTAAGGACTTCTGAAGCTACATTTGTGAGAAACAATCAGTGTGCAGTTTTATTCTCTTATAACATCTTTATCAAGTTTTGGTACCAGGGTAATGCTGTCTTCACAAGATGACTGGGAAGTGAGGAAGTTTTTTAATATTCCTAGTTTGCAGTTCCTAGTTTTGTCATATTTAATATCAGGCAGAGTTTGTGTTATTTCTTACTTTTCTATGTCGCTATGTATGGGGGAGAAAATTTTCATCATGGGAATGTCTGAGACTACAAATTCAATTTCTTTTTCTACATGTAGGGTAATTCAAGTTACCCATTTCTGCTTAATAGCATGTAATCCTAAGAAACTTCCTCATTTAATCGAAATATCAATTTTGTTGGCACAGAATCATTCATAATACGCCCTCCTTAATCTGTAGAATCTGTACTGAAAATGTCTACCGCTGGTCATTTGTATCTTTTTTCCCCTGACATGATCAGTCTGGCTATTTAGATTTATCAATTTTATTGATCTTTTCAAAGAACCAGATTTCAGTCTGATTGAGTTTTGCTAATATTGGTCTATTTTTAATTTAATTCATTTTGACTCTCATTTCAATGATTTCTTTTCCTTATTTTGGTTTAATTTGCTCTATTTGTTCCTTCAATTTCTTGACTTACAAGCTTAAATCATTGATTAGGTCTTTCCTTTTTTCTAATATAAAGATAAAATGCTATACATTTTTCTCTAAGCACTGCTTCAGCTACGCCTGACAAATTTCAAAATATAGACATCCTCACTTTGCAGAGAGCCATGCTAAATGAAACCTGTGCATGTCAAAACTATGTCCTCACTTTGAAGAATGTCCTCTCAGTTACTGCCTCTACTGAGTTTTCATTTTCATGAATTCAAGATACTTTCTTAACTTCTATTGTGATTGCATTTAACCCATGAGTTACTGAGAAGTTTTGCATTTAATTTCCAAATATCTGGGTATTTACCTCAGCATGTTTCTAGTTTAATTCTGTTGTGGTCAGAGAATATACTTTCAGTCTTTTCAAATGCACTGACTTGTTTTATGGCCTAGAATATGATCTTGGTAAATCTTCAACATGCACTTGTAGGGAACATGTGTTTTGCTGTGGCTGAGTTCTATGCATGTGACTATCAGCCTGACAATGTTACTCAGGTTTTCCACATCCTTGCTGATTTTCTGTTCACCTGTTCTATCCATCACTGAGGAAGGAGAGTTGTTATTTCCAACTACACTTGTCGATTTCTCGCTTTCCAACTTTATCAGTTTCTGCTTCATGGATTTTGAAGCTATGTAGGACTGTTACATCCTGGTTTCAGCAGTTTGATATTTGTGACTTTGGGTGGTTTTCTTCATGTTTCTTCTCCTTGGCTTTGCTGAACTCCTTGGACCTGTGAGTTCAGAGTTTTAATTTTCTGGCACTCCAATTATATATATGTTAGGCTACCTGAACTGATATTGTCTGACTGATGCTGTTTATTGGTTTTTCAGCTTTTTTTCTGTTTCATTTTGATTAGTTCCTATCACAATCTCTTCAAAAATCACTAATCTTTCTTGTTCTGTAACATCAAATCATCTGTTAATCTTATCTGCTGTACTATTCATTTCAAACACTATATTTTTCATGTGCAGAAGTTCCATTTGAGGCTTTCATATATTTTCAGCCTCCCTCCTCACCAGTCTATTTTTCTCTCTCCCTCTGATCATATAAAGAGCATTTGTTATACTGCTTTAACATGCTTGCTTTAGAATTCCATTAAGCCTGTCATTCCGGACCTGTTCCTACGGATTCATTTTTCTCTTGGTTGTGCCTACTTTCCTACTTCACTGTATTTCAGATAAGTTGTGAATGTCAGATACTGTGCACTTCCACAGTTAGATGCTAGGTTTTACTGTATTTCTTTTAGTAGCACTAGAGTTTGCTCTGACATGCAGAAACTTAAGAAGGTCAACTCAATTCTTTCAAGACCTGCTTTTAATTTTTTTTTATAGTAGATTCACTGCAGTCTTGAGTGTAAAGCTCAGTCACTACCCTTCTGAGGCCTCTGCCCTCAGAGCGGTGGGAACACACCTGCGCCCAGTCTTCGTGTGGAATCCAGGATCTACTTCCTGCACCTGCTTTCTGCTGGCCGTCGGCAAGCCACAGACAGTTTTCCGTCACACACACAACCACGTGAGTACTCAGCCGAAGACTGAAAAGTACCCTTCTGCAGACCTTTGGAGCCCTCTCTGTGCAGCTCTCTATTCTCCGGCACTCTACATCTTAAATGCTAACATCGTAGGCCTCCCCAGGCCCAGCCTAACTCTTCAACCCTGAGAGCGGTGAGGCTCTGTCCCAACTCCTCATGTGGCAGCCTGGGAACCACCTCGCTTGATGAGCTCAGGAACCACCGGCCCATCTCACCGCTTCCCCTCTCACAGAGCTCAGTGTCCTTTGCTGCCTGTTGTCTACTGTCTGAAAATTACTATTTCAAATACTTTGTGCAGTTTTCTAGCTATTTAAAATTGGAATGCAAATTCAATTCCTATTATTCCATCATGTCCAGAAGCAACAGATCAGCATAATCTCTTTTTAGAGAGTCAGGGGAGGAAAGAAGCCACTTCATTTACAGCAATTTCTAGGATACAGACTGGCAGCTGCAACCAAAATAAACCCACTTCTGTGACATCGAACTTGTCTAGGCATAATAACTCCACGAAAAAGTCACAAATACTTTCTCCATCAAATATATTTTTCAAACCACTATATTTAGACTTCAAATGTCAGACCTCAGCTTGAAAGTTTATTAAATCACCTAGCCAGGTGAACATATAAACATAATTTAGTAAAAATTTTCTCTATTAAAAAATATTGTGTACCTTTTTACTCAGAATGAAATAAAGAAGCATATTCATCTACTCACAAAATAAAATATTCTAAACTGGATGGATCATCACATGGAATAGCAGAATAGTTCTTGCTCAGTCAGATCTGACTCTCTGCCACCCCAAGGACTGTATGGAGCCTGCCATGCTCCTCTGTCCACTGGATTCTCCAGATGAGAATACTGGAGTGGGTTGCCATTTCCTTCTCCAGGAGGATGTTCCGACCCAGGGATTAAATTCATGTCTCCTGCTTGGCAGGTAGATTCTCTACCATTCAGCCACCTGGGAAGCCCAGCAAGATACTTCTCAACCACCAATAGCATCAGAGTCCACTAGTGGTCCTTTCTAAAATGAGCATCAACTTTCCCTTTGCTAGGGACGTTATCTTTTTTGGCTATTCAACCACTTAATACTGATACAGTTTATCAGGCAGTCAGTATCTCTTAGGACTGGTGAAGAGATTCCCATCACGTAGCCTCTCTAAGTTGAGGCTTATCCATCTATACAGTGAAAACAGTAATACCAATCTTCAGTTTTTCTAAATGCTGAAAGATTAAATCAAAGGGCATACGTCAAGGGCTTTGTGGAATACTTCACAGAAACAGCAGTTAGCATTATACTAGGCAGCAGTCTTTCCCTTCCTTCAGTCACAACATAAGCCGTATCACACAGCAATTCTTTCGCTCTTCGACAAAACCTTTTTTTAGCACAGCACACAAGTGCCCGTGGGGTGCAGCTCACTCGGCTCTCGAGAGCACACACAGGGTCTATGGTGTGCACGCCACGAGAGGCGTGGGTCCTCAGAAGCCACTGGCGCCTGGATGCCGAACGTGCGCACGTCTGCGGCCCCTGCTCAAGCTGCACAGCCAGTCTTTCTGGTTCTCGCCTCTCCAGCTCTCAAGCCACTTAAATATCTAACAATCACTATTATCAGATACAATTAACTTTCTTTTCTCTACTATATGCCTTTTTCCCTGAGATTCCCAACATTTACTGTGTCTGCTGGCACTTCTTTATTGCTCTGCTCTCAAACAAAAAGTCGTCTTTCTAAAGACATACTATCTAATCAAGGCATTCTTTTTTCTTTTCCCCCACAGAAAACCAAGTAATCCAGCATAGGATAAAATCTTCTAGTCAAAAAATGTACTTAAAAATGAGAACTCTTAAAAATTTCAGTCTCTTCCAGGAGCCTAAGGATTCCAGATATTTGTTCACTGCATATGTAAGTAACGAAACATATAGTAGAGAAAAGGAAATAGAAAGCCTCCTAAACTGAACTTGAAGTGCCAACACTCAACATGTACAGTTTCACAGCTAGAATACAACAAAGAAACCAAAATCCCATACTTCTTTCACCCATCTCAAGTGGATCTTAAGCTATAAACTAAACATTTTTCTTAAACAGAAAAATACTCTTACTTCAATTACTATTCCTCAATGCATATAATGTCTAAATTATTATACAAATATGATTTTTAAAAGGAAATGTTTATTTAAAAGTAAAATTTCCAGGAAAGAACCTTGAAGCGCTGGTGGAGAACTTCCCAGGAAAGCACTTCCCACTTCTCTTACCATAAGAAGGAGACTCCCGTCCATCCTCTCTGTCTGAGTCCTTGTCTTTCCTCCTCCGGTGGTGGTGCTTGTGTCCGCGATGCCTGTGACGCCGGCGACTCTCTTTGCTAAACGGGACGTGAACACCGATGTACACAGCTCGATGGCCTGGTAAGACGTTCAGAAACGTTACTAGCAGGCCTCATTTTACGGTCACCCTGCTTTTTACAAATTGAAGGCTTGCGGCAGCCTTGCACTGAGCCAGCCTATCGGCACCATCTTCCCAGCAGCATCTGCTCACTCCCTCTCCAGGCCATGCTTTGGTAGTACCTCAGGCAACGGTTCACACTTCTCCATCAGAATTACATTTATTATGGTGATCTGCGATCAGTGATCTCTGATGTGGTCATCGCGATTGCTTGAGGGCACCACACACCATGCCCCACACGGGACGGCAAGCTCACTTGATACACCTGCGAGTCCTGACGGCTCCATGGCGGCCACTCCCCACCTCTCTCCTCCTCGGGGCTCCCCGTTCCCTGGGACAGAGCGGGGCTGCAAACAGGCCAAGCAACAGCCTCACAACAGCCTCCAGGGAGCCAAGTGGAAGAAAGAGTCACATGTCTCTTACTTTAAATCAGAAGTTAGAAATAATTAAGCTCAGTAGGGAAGGCATGTCGAAAACCAAGGGAGGCCTAAGGCCAGGCCTGTTGTGCCAAACTGCCGAGAAGCGGGTACAAAAGAAAGTTCCTGAAGGAAATTAAATCTCCATCAGAATTACATTTATTATGGTGATCTGCGATCAGTGATCTCTGATGTGGTCATCGAGATTGCTTGAGGGCACCACACACCATGCCCCACACGGGACGGCAAGCTCACTTGATACACCTGCGAGTCCTGACGGCTCCATGGCGGCCACTCCCCACCTCTCTCCTCCTCGGGGCTCCCCGTTCCCTGGGACAGAGCGGGGCTGCAAACAGGCCAAGCAACAGCCTCACAACAGCCTCCAGGGAGCCAAGTGGAAGAAAGAGTCACATGTCTCTTACTTTAAATCAGAAGTTAGAAATAATTAAGCTCAGTAGGGAAGGCATGTCGAAAACCAAGGGAGGCCTAAGGCCAGGCCTGTTGTGCCAAACTGCCGAGAAGCGGGTACAAAAGAAAGTTCCTGAAGGAAATTAAAAAGGCTACTCTGGTGAACACACAAATGATAAGAAACTGAAATGACCTTACTGTGGATGTGGAGAAAATTTTACTGGTCTGGACAGGATGTAGATGAAACAGCTTTCTATTGGAAGAAAATGCCAGCTGGGACTTTCACAGCTAGAGAGGAGTCAGCACTTGGTTTCAAAGCTTCAGAGGACTGGCTGACTCCTTAATGCAGCTGGTGACATGAAGCTGAGACCAATGCTCTTTCACCATTTGAAAGCCTAGGGCCCGTTTCTTTTATTTTATTTAACTCTAGTTGATTTGTAACAGTATGTTAGTTTCAGCTGTATAGCTTTAGATTCTTTTCCATTAGAGGCTTTACGAAGCCCAGATGCCAGCACATCAGTTGACAACACACTGTACTGAACATTTTAAGCCCACTGTCGAGACCTACTGCTCAGAAAAAAATCACTTTCAAAATATGACTGTTCATTCACACGACATCTGGACACCCAAGAGCACTGGTGGAGATGAACAGAGGTTAATGGTATTTTCATGCCTGGTAACACAACATCCATTTTGCAGCTCATGAGTCAAGCAGTCATTTCAACTTTCGAGTCTCATTATTTAAGAAATATATTTTGTAAGGCTACAGTCACCATGGGTGGTGGTGATTCCTCCAATAAATCTGGGCAAAATCAATTGAAAACCTTCAGGAAAGGATTCACCATTCTAGCTGTCATGAGGAACATTCAAGATTCACGGGAAGAGGTCAAAGTATCAACATTAAGAGAGGAGTTTTTGAAAGAAGTCGATTCCAACCCTCCTGGGTGACTTTGAGGGGCTGGAGCCTCCAGTGGAAGAAGTCACTTGCAGATGTGGTGGAAACCGCAAAAGGGCTAGATTTAGAAAAGAAGCCTGAAGACGGGAATGAATCTCTGCACCTCCTGATAAAGTCTCAATGGGTACAGAGCTGCTTCCTACTGACGAGGAAAATAAGTGGTTTCTCTGGATGAAATCTACTCCAGTGAAGCTGCTGTGAAGCTTGTTGAAATGACAACAGAGGAATTAGAAAGACTACATCAACTGATTTGATAGACGTAAAAGGGTTTGAGAGGACTGTCTAATTTTGAAAGACATTCTACTATGGGTCAGATGCTATCACAGTACTGCAGGGTACAAGAGACATCGTCTGTGAATAATCAAGGTGGCAGACTTTATTTTTGTCTTGTTTTAAGAAATTCATCCCAACCTTTAGCAACCACCACCCTGATCAGCCAGCAGCCACCAACATCAAGTCCAAACCCTCTGCCGACAAAAAGATTATGACACGCTGAAGGTTAAAGCGATGGTTAGCATTTTTTAGCAATTAAGTATTTTTTAAGTTAAGAATCCCAGGGATGGAGGAGCCCGGTGGGCTGCCGTCTATGGGGTTGCACAGAGTCGGACACAACTGGAGCGACTTAGCAGCAGCAGCAGCAGGTTGTTAAAAAAAAAAAGTTGAAGAATTAACTGATTGTATAATTGTGGCATTCAATTTCCAAGGTAAGTAATGGTGACCATTAGTAAAATTTGAAAATCATTCTGATATTTATGTTTCAAGGAACGTTCTCTTTGTAGATACGGGTAGTGGTTGCACAGGTTTTTGCAATATATTCTTTAAACTATGTTTAGAAAAATTAAACTATGTTTAGAAAAGTGTTGAACACTCTTGTAAATGAATGCTCTACAATAACAACAACAGTTTCAACAAATAATAAGTACAACTTAAAGGACACTGACACTCACTAGTAATTTACACTGCTAAACAAAAGTTACTTTAAACAAACTTACTCTCTAGTTCTTCTTTTTCAAACTTGGTGTTCACAGTTGAGCTGGTTTTGCCAAGATCCACAACAGCTTCTTCATCGGGACCCTAAAAAGAAATTATTCTCATTCGTTCATGAAATCAATATACACTGAGGGCCTACTGCTAGGTGTGTTATTTGAGACGGCCAGAAATATGTAACAGAGGACCTTCCTGTCAAAGAACTGAATTCATACTATGGCTAACTATATTCTTTTAAAAGTATGTTTATGGGCTTTTTTTTTTTTAATCCACAGAAGACCATTTAAAGTCTCATGGAAAGAACTGAAATGACAAAGATTTTCTGGGCTTCCATGGAAATTACTAAGTAACTGGTATACATATTCACTTCAGTGGAACAACTCTCAGAAATTAGAAGTTAATCAGAAATTACAGAGAATCGAGATTGAGGAAAACTCTTAGATATCAATATAGAACACTTTTTTTTTTGCTTTTAGGTATTCTAAACAGAAAGAATCCGACTTAACTCACCTATATTAGTATTGGATACTGGATTATGGTTAAATGTACAATGGTCAAAAATAAGTCCATAGACTTAACATGTTTCATTTTCGATCGTAAATCACTAAGAAGCAAAGTTGTAAGAACTTTCTATTTGTCTACAAAGGAAAAGCCAACCTCAAAATTTAACCTCTAAGGACAGTCTACCTTTGAGTTGTGAACAGTTTTGTTCCACTTTTCTGCTCAACAAATAGACTAACCATATTTACTGTAATACATTACACAGACTATTTTTCAAAATTTTAGCTTTAATGTTGCTTCTCGACTTCTAACTTAACTTTCAAAGAAACACGATAGAATACTCATAAACTACTTATCATGAACTCAGTATGTGCAAGATTCTGTGCCACTGGCTGAGACAGACGGCAGAAGCCCCTTCCCTCCACACGTGAGCTCAACAGCCCCCAGACCTCCCGGCACAGCTCCTGAGGGCCACAGTGCACCCCCACTCCACGGCCCCCAGACCTCCTGGCACAGCTCCTGAGGGCCGCAGTGCACCCCCACTTGTGGGCAAGGCCAACAAGGGGGACACCACCTGTCCCTTCTAGCACCTCAGGGAAATCTGCTCAACCTTAGGTAACAGAGACTGGAGAGCAGAGTACAAGGAGCAGGGACAGGAACAGGGACCCTCCTGTGCTCAACAAACCTGGGTCTGGGATACACAACAGAGGATGACAGTCAAGTTTTGAAAAGGCAGACAAAGATTCTCAGGAAGAGCTGACTGATGTCATAAAGGCCTGTCTGAACTTCAAGCGTGTCCTGGATCCCTTCACTGAGCGTGCACGTGTGTAGTGCACAGGAATCCAGAACACGGAACCTCATTCAGCACAGACCCACACTGGAGAGACCCCGTCATCCCACAGCACCTCTGTCAGAGGATCAAAGCAAGAGATGAATGCAAGAAAAGGATGTCCAGAAAGGGCCAAAAAGCCAGAAAGGAGCAGAAAGGAGCCGGGTGCAATTAAGAGGGCCATGAGCAGGAGGAAGATGGGCGCCAGGAGTGGACGATGCTTCTGTTCAGACGAAATTAGAGCATCGCACTCCTCCGGGGCTCCCCCGGTAGCTCGGCTGGTGGAGAGCCCGCCTGCAGTGCGGCAGACCCCAGCTGAGACGGGAAGATCCGCCGGAGGGGATAGGCTACCCACCCTAGTATTCCTGGGCTTTCCTGTGGCTCGGATGGTAAAGAATCCGCCTGCAGTGCGGCAGACCTGGGTTCGATCTCTGGGTCAGGGAGATCCCCTGGAGAAAGGCGTGGCAACCCACCCAGTATGCTTGCCTGGAGAATCCCCATGGACAGAGGAGCCTGGCAGGCTGCAGCCCGTGGGGTCGCAGAGTCCGAACAGACTGAGTGACTAAGCACAGCACAAAGCAGAAGGGTCGGTAAAAAAAAAAAAAGCTTTCAAGAAGGAAATAAGTAATCTGTTCTTTTTGCAGGTTCTTAAGCTTTAAATGATAACTTTGTAGGCAAGAGAGGCAAATGAATATAAGAGAACTGAATATGAATAAAATAATAATAATTACAACCCTGTTAATATTCCACTTACTATTAGTTTCCCAGAAGAAAGTTATTTTACCCATCAGATTACATTTTTCAAGTTCCACAGGAAGACAAGCTCCCAACCATCCCCATGGCCCTTGTGGCGATTCTAACTGCCCTGTGCCTCCTCTCCACTTAGAACAACAGATCAGAAGGACACATCACAGTCAGCTTCTCATCACCTTCCATGTCCGAGCATCACTGAAGGATCAGTGTGTTTCAGGAAGGACTAAAACTGGAGTTTGCTTGGATAAAATGATCTTTCGAGGTCTCATCCAACTCTTGACCTTAAAATATCTTACTTTGGGGTATAGCTTTTTTTTTCCAGTGCATACAAAGTAAGTTCATAAACAACTATTTCCTGGCTATCTAAACTCTCAGTGTCCTAATTCTCATATCTTAAACTCAGGAACTGAATCAAGTTGATTAAATTTTCAAATAAATTCACTGCTATTCAAACCCTCACTATTTGCTATTCAAAATTCAGAAACAGACACAGTATATTAGGAAAATGGAGATCTCATATCCAAACTTAATTTCTGGAGGAAGGCTAGATATCCAAACTGCAGAATCAAACAAACCTGGATATCAAGAGGTATATGACTCTGAAGGACTGGGATTCAATTCAATACATGAAACTCGTAAGTTAAATAACTTGCTAAAGATTTATATGTAAAGAATTGGGGGGCAGGCCACGTAGACCATGATACATTTTCATGTAGTGAACTAAGAAAGAAGACTGTATGTGTGATTACACTAAGTCACAGCAGTCACACTCCTATAGAAATGAGCAGAGGCTAAAGCAGAGGCTAACACACACAAGAATGAAGAACCAGTGAATCAGCCATCCGTTAGGCGCGCCACACTCACGAAACCTTTACATTCCCCCCATGAGCTCATGCGATTTAGCCACTAAGCATGCAGGGAGATACAAAAAAAGAAGCCACCTCTATTCTTAAACAAAAGACACGAGTTATACGATCCAAGAGGTAGCAAACGCTCTGTGGATTCTCACAGGGATTAACTGCTCCCATTCCAAACTTCCACTCCACAAGAACAGCTGCCAAGGAAGCAAAACGATCCACTTTTCGTCTCATCCCTAAAAAAGCAATAACCTCTTATTTCTATCAAAGGCGCATTTACAGGTTTAGATGGACTACTACTAACTAGCTAACACAGAAACAGCTGACGTTGGGCAACTTACAGTATTTATTTATTTAAAATACGCATATTCTTTGACCTCTAAACACTATCATGGAAAAATACCGCCACGTGTGAAAAAGGGGGCGGTAACACAGAGAATGTCTGAAAACACCACTTTGCTCTCCTTAGACTCTGTGAAGCCTCGAGTAAGCAACTGAAAGCCAAGTGAGAATATTATTTTATTGTTAATGTTCGGGTTTTCCATGAGAATGCTTTCACAGGCAACTTTTAAAATAAACTAAAGCTGAAATTTTTGAGGTCTGGAAAAATTATAACACTTAACACTGTTAAAAAAAAAAAAAAGGCAGGAGGCAGGTATCTGTATTTCTCCCTTCCCTTAAAACGTTATCTCCTTTCCAACAACTGTAAAATGTAAGTCAGAAAGGCAGTTTGTTATAAAGGCAAATATTAAGTAGGCACACACACTGCCTATCTCAACACAGTACAAGTAATCCAACAAAATCAGCAGGGTCCAGGGACTTTCCTGGTGGTCCAGTGGCTAAAGACTGCGCC
Organism: Madoqua kirkii; assembly: GCA_006408675.1. Taxonomy (NCBI): domain Eukaryota; kingdom Metazoa; phylum Chordata; class Mammalia; order Artiodactyla; family Bovidae; genus Madoqua; species Madoqua kirkii. The sequence continues at coordinate 18,727 of SJYC01026136.1, forward strand.
CCCAGTGCTGGGGCCCCGGCTCCACCCCTGCTTGGGAACTAGAGCTCACACGCCACAACGCAAACACCGAATGCAAACACCGCATGCCGAATGCAAACACCGCATGCTGCAGTGAGGATGGAAGACCCCACATGCCACAGCCAGACCCGGTGCAGCCAAATACATAAGCCAACAAAACTACTTAGAAAATGCAGGGTGCACATGGCTATATCTTTAAAATCCCTCAGAATGAAGTCACTGATATTTCAAGGCAGAAATGCATTTCTGAAACAAATATACTGCATTTTAAATTCTACCATCTTAGGATAATGCTTTAAGCCAGATAATGCTTATCACAGATTAAGTTACTATATCATATGAAGCACAATTTTACTTTGCTCCTTTTAAAAATACATACAAAAATGCATATAAATAGCAAATATTTGAAAGGTTAAACGTCAAGCCACTGACAGTGTGTCACATGGATGGCTGGGGAGGCAGAAACAGACAATCCTACAGTGCTTACTTTTCCGTTACAATAAACATGTAATTTTGGTAATTTTTAAAAAGGATAAATTCAAGTTTCAATTTAACATGTCAGTTACTTTTAAATCTGCATCTAGGAAAAGAACTCTTTTTCATTTTTTAACTTCAAGAACATAGTGGAAAACTAAAAATAGCAAAAGCCAAGAGCCACCTCGACATAAAAATGTTTTCATTCTTAGCCTCAGATGAGTGAGCCAACAAGCCAGTCCTTATAAAGCCTGCCTAGAATGAAACAAATCCAAGGCCCTGGGAAAGCTCAACTAAATGAAGAATAAAAAAGGAATAAGTGTATCAATGCAAGCTTGTCTGACTCTAATCTTAAGAAATTATTTTGCCATGGCTTCAGGTTTTTATTTACAAAATAAGGTAATTATTCAGAATATATCTGCTCTATAACATAGAAGAAAACACCTTTAAGAATTATCCACATAAGATCACACAGAAAGTTTACATTCTCTGTATATGAAATGATGTATGTGCAAGGTTACTTACTACAGCTTGCAACTGGAAAACACTGGAAACACCCCCAGGGTCCCTAAAAGAGGAATGGCGGTGTGCTCCCTGGAACACCGAGCTGCTGGAAAATGAAGACGCTATACACTGGCAGGAAAACCACTTAAGACCCCCTATGCAGTGAAACACACACAAGGCAGGAAGCGCAGCACATTATCACACTTCTGTCCAGGAAGCCCCGGAAGAGGACTGTCTGAATGCACACCAGGACCACTGAAAGGACGGACAAGCAAACAGGGAAGCTGGTTACCTCTGGCAGTAAGAGCGGACCTCGGAACTCACTGGGGTTTGTTTTTGGTTTTTTGTCGCTTTGATTTATTTTAGCCATGTGAATACCGAGGCAGACTGAAATATGCAACCTTCTGAGAGCCAGGTCACGCACGTACCTCGCCCTCACCTACAAGTGTCCCTCAGCCCGGAAGGAGCTGTGAGGCCAGCGCCATGCGAACGTGCCAAGCACAAGGGCACAGCCGCAGAGGAGCCCACACTTCACCGAGTCAAAGACAGGAAACCAGAAACGGCCTCTCACTGGCCCCACAGCTTTAAAACTAGACTAATTAGAAAACCTTAACAATGACGGAAACAAGTATCTGTTAATTTCCTCACTAAAACTGATGTGAAGATTCAGCATGTGTCCTAAAATAGTATTACAGCCATCTAGGAGAATTATTCATAGAAAGTACATTCCTAAGTACCTAGGATGAAATGCCAAGACAAGGCAAGTAACTCTCATGAGGATCTAGAACTGTATTAGTTAGGAAATTTTCAGGATTTATGCTATCTTATAAATCCAGACATACCGAGAGGGCTTGTTAAAATTCAGCTTCCTGTACCAGTCTTGGAGATGCTGACCCAGTGGCTTAGGTGGAGCCCAGTCATCCATCCATGTTTTCCAGTCTGCCCACCACATCCCTGGTCACCTTACAGATCTCTGCTGCTGCTGCTGCTGCTGCTAAGTCACTTCAGTCATGTTCGACTCTGTGCGATCCCATAGATGGCAGCCCACCAGGCTCCCCTGTCCCTGGGATTCTCCAGGCAAGGACATTGGAGTGGGGGGCCACTGCCTTCTCCAATGCAGGAAAGTGAAGTAGCTCAGTTGTGTCCAACTCTTCGCGACCCCATGGACTGCAGCCCACCAGGCTGCCCCGTTCCTGGGATTCTCCAGGCAAGAGCACTGGAGTGGGGGCCACTGCCTGCTCCAACGCAGGAAAGTGAAGTAGCTCAGTTGTGTCCAACTCCTCACAACCCAATGGACTGCAGCCCACCAGGCTGCCCCGTTCCTGGGATTCTCCAGGCAAGAGCACTGGAGTGGGGGCCACTGCCTGCTCCAACGCAGGAAAGTGAAGTAGCTCAGTTGTGTCCAACTCCTCACAACCCAATGGACTGCAGCCCACCAGGCTGCCCCGTTCCTGGGATTCTCCAGGCAAGAGCACTGGAGTGGGGGCCACTGCCTGCTCCAACGCAGGAAAGTGAAGTAGCTCAGTTGTGTCCAACTCCTCACAACCCAATGGACTGCAGCCCACCAGGCTGCCCCGTTCCTGGGATTCTCCAGGCAAGAGCACTGGAGTGGGGGCCACTGCCTGCTCCAACGCAGGAAAGTGAAGTAGCTCAGTTGTGTCCAACTCCTCACAACCCAATGGACTGCAGCCCACCAGGCTGCCCCGTTCCTGGGATTCTCCAGGCAAGAGCACTGGAGTGGGGGCCACTGCCTGCTCCAACGCAGGAAAGTGAAGTAGCTCAGTTGTGTCCAACTCCTCACAACCCAATGGACTGCAGCCCACCAGGCTGCCCCGTTCCTGGGATTCTCCAGGCAAGAGCACTGGAGTGGGGGCCACTGCCTTCTCCAATGCAGGAAAGTGAAGTAGCTCAGTCGTGTCCAACTCTTCGCGACCCCATGGACTGCAGCCCACCAGGCTGCCCCGTTCCTGGGATTCTCCAGGCAAGAGCACTGGAGTGGGGGGCCACTGCCTGCTCCGCCACAGACCTCAGCCTCACATGCTTCCATCGTTCTGCAACAGAGGCTGCTTCCGGCCCTCAGCCACTTGAGGACACTTCATTCACACTGTTTTCATCCTTCAGAAAACGAAATATGCGCTTCGATTCATAAGTAAACAGTGAGGCTACCACATGCTCTCACTCTGTTCCAAGCTACTCTGAGTCTGATAAGCAGTACTCTAAAGGCTGATTTGTAAGCCAGAATATCTTCCCAGGATTTCTAGGGCAACCTAACAAAGTATATATAAATAGTAATGTTGTCCTACAAAACTCAAGTGTCCCAAATATTCCCAAACTCATCCCATCCATCACCAAGAGTTGAACTTAATATTTAAGAAACTTTAAATTCATGGGCAAAACCTTAAGAGTAAGCAAATAATCTTTCTTAATCTAAAGGGGGGAAATCATCAATGATTACTATTTCACAAATTAAAAAGCCAAAGAATGATATTCATAGTTTCTCAAGAATTCACTTGGCATTTTTGATTAATGCATTACTCTAAAATAAGTGGAAGAGGAGTAAAAGGTATATGGAAAGTTAAAGCAATTTAACATGGCAAATTTTAAACTCAGGAAATCAGTCACATGATTGTCACAGAAAAAATTCTGAAGCCCTGAAAAAAATGCTTTGTCAACAGACAGAGGAGGAAGCGAGTAGATTCCGACCCTGGAACAAAGCTTCAGAAATTTTTATGTCAAACATATACCCTGATTAACACTAAAGACAATCTGAGCTTTAAGGAAAGTTACAAAGGAAAAAAGTGAAGAGGTCAGAGAATCTAAGAGCAAGAGAACTCAAAGAGGTGTGAGGCATAAAAGCTGGCAAGTGGCAGCCTGCAGTAATGAAGACTGTTAGCAGGTACTTCAGTGTCGGAAACCTCAATACAAGGCACGAGAGCCACGGACAGACGGAAAGCCTCCTCAGGGCTATGTGAAATTATAAATCTCAAATACTTATGGCACTGTTGCTATGAGGAGATCTTCATTCCAGTTCTAATTCAGCACACACACCAAAAACACAAAGAAACAACTTACTTTAGGCTATCAAGTATATATGCGTGCCAAGTCACTTGAGTCCTCTTGGACTCTTTGCAACCCCATGGGCTGTAGCCCACGAGGCTCCTCTGTCCATGGGATTCTCCAGGCAAGAGGACTGGAGCGGGTTGCCATCCCCTCCTCCAGGGATCTTCCCGACCCAGGGATCGAACCCACATCTCTTATGTCTCCTGCACTGGCAGATGGGTTCTTTACCACTAGCGCCACCTGGGGAGCCCACTGACTATATATAAATTAATAGAAATGAGAATAATAAAATCTAATTCTGAAATGAGCTTTTTTAAAAACTATGTCAACTCCCACTCCAGTACTCTTGCCTGGAGAATCCCATGGAGGGAGGAGCCTGATACAGTCCTCAGGGTCCCAAAGAGTTGGACACGACTGAGCGACTTTCACTTTCACTTTCATGTCAACTCCATCAATAATTAAGAAGCACAGAAAATAAGCAGGAAGGAAAATACCCATGCAAAGAAAGAAAATACACATGCCAATACCCATGCAAAGACCCGGCAGCAGCTGGACAGCAGCGGGCGCGGCAGGCAGTCCGTCAGGATCGCCCAAACTCGGGCAGCCAGGGGTTAGGCATGTTTAGAATTTCACTGGATTTTTTTCACTGAAAAATCAACAGGAAGGAGCCAGGAAACCCCTCACAAATATGGTCTATTTGCCTACCCTTTCCCTCATTATTAATTCTGACCCCATGGATCTGGTGGAAAACATAATAGAGAAGTCTCCTTTCCTTAAATAATGACTAGGAGCCTGGATTCATCCATTTATTCAAAAAACACCTACTGAGTGGACACTATGGGCCCAAGCATCATTCCAGATCCTGGGGCTACATCAGTGAATCAAAAACTGTAATATAATCAAATTGCCAGCTTATCACTTAATTTACAGCTTGGGGGGTGCTCCCGATAAGACATCAAGGGGTGAGTGGATCATCTCCATTCCAGGCCTTACACAGGTATGGATGGGGCGCCATCCACACGCCACAGGTATATCGAACTTCCCCAGTTCAATCTTCTCATTACACACACACAGAGCTTAAGGAATTGGTGGTTCTTTAGCCAGGGGACAACAGCGCAAGGTCACTATTATACAGGCCAAGAACACACAGTGCTCCTTTACAGTATTTATTAAACACGTAATTACATGTTTACGTAACTAGTTGCTTAGCTTTTCCAGTCTGAACAATCAGTTCCAAGCGAAGGGAATCAAGCCTGTTCCACTCGCCGCTGTCTGCTCAGCACCAAGCAGGGCCTGCCCTTGGTGAAATGCACTGACTGCTGTGTGTGCACCAAAGGACAAGACACTGGGCTGAAAAATTTACACGGGATACACTTCCTTGTGAGCACAATTAACAGTCAAACATAGAAAGGCACTTAACAGTGTGGAATTTAATCAATCAGTTTACAAACAAAAAAGCCGAGCATTAACCCATTATAAAATCAAACGTCAACTTACAAGGAGGAATGCCCAGCAACATCAAACAAAACTACACACTGTATCAAACAGATCTTACTATTAGCTCTCATAGTTACTTAAGCGAAACCCACAATTTGTACTACTTTGGTCAAATGATCAAAAATGAGATTTTTAACAAAATGCCAAAGGCATAAAATTAAGGAACTGTTACTGCTAAGTCACTTCAGTCGTTTCCGACTCTGTGTGACCCCATAGACAGCAGCCCACCAGGCTCCCCCGTCCCTGGGATTCTCCAGGCAAGAACACTGGAGTGGGTTGCCATTTCCTTCTCCAATGCGTGAAAGTGAAGTCCTGTCCGACCCTCAGCGACCCCATGGACTGCAGCCTTCCAGGCTCCTCCATCCATGGCATTTTCTAGGCAAGAGTACTGGAATGGGGTGCCATTGCCTCCTCCGAAAATTAAGGAAAGGGAATGCTAAATGGTTATTTAATGATACAGTTGTAGACTCGGCCTATTTCCTCTTTTGACACCTGAGGGTTACAAAATCCACTATTACAACAGCATTAGACGATCCCCTTCACAAAGTGATTTCTTCACTGTAAGACAGATGGCTAGAGCCCGAAAGGGAACATCTCCCATAAAGTATGATTATTAACCATGGAGAGCAATTTCAGAGTTATCAAATACTTCAGCTTAGCTTCAAAACATATTTAACCACTAAGACAAAGTAATTATTTCCTAATACCTTAGCCATATAAAACCGCTTAAAGCCTCATTCAAGTAATACCAACTAATCAAAAATATATATTTTACAGAATAATTAATAAAAATGCTACAACATTGCTAACATCACATAAGGATTTACTTTTCAGCAGATGACTTGCACAGCCAAGGACACAGAGAATGATGATCCTATTCTACACCAGTGCTAATAAGCCTGACGTTACTTCTAGCTTCACTATTACACTCTGAAATATTCAAACTGGTGTGTAAGTAAAACACAAGATCATAAGTAGGTACATACAAGTAACTTCTTCAGGCGAAATCTTTCCATAGTGGTATGTAAACACCTCGTTTCTGACAGCGTACTACAGCAAGTCCCTCGCAGAGCCCAGAGGCAGTAAGGACATACCTGATTTAGGTCACTGTGCTTTGCACAAATCACTCCTCTAAGTTGCTTTCATGCTGCAGCCAATCAGCGTCCTCTAAGTCACCTAATCTTCCTGCTAATGACTGCAACTCACACAGGGTCAGAGCATAAGAGATCTGCCAGGTAATAGACACACGCAGCTATAACTGAAAATACCAAAGAGGAATGCAGCAACCAGCTTTCACCTTCAACCTTTCCACATTAATTAAAACGAGAGCACATGCTGACGCTACACGGAATGGCTGGATGTGTGTTCATGTGTGTTTAGAGAATTAATTTTCAACAACATAGTTAAATCTAACTTTTAATTTCATCTAATTTTCAGGAAAGATCCAAATATGCTTTCACCTGAAGAGAGTTTTGCCTCTTCACCATTACTGTATTTATACCAACTTACTGTAATCACATATTAATAACAGGAATAATCAATCCTATTGTGGCTTTAATTATCATTTTACCCCCAAATTAAATATTCATAAGGGTAACAGCTAAAAGCAGCACCCCGCGGACCTTCAGACTCAAGCTCTCTTCCCACCCATAAAAGGTGCTCCCTCTAGGATTAAGTGGTTCATCTTCCCGTGTGGTGTGTGTCTCACTGCGCTGGCTGACAGGAGCCCTCAGCTCAGGGACGTGGGCAGAGGAAGGGGAGGGAGAGAAATAAGCAGCTTAAGAGGCCTCTGGAGAAAAGGAGGAATTAGGTGCACATATATTTTTAACTTCCCAAATTGTACAACAAAATGTTATTCTTCCTCAAAATACAGAAGATCCATTTCTGCAATATGTTCCTGTTATGATGCTATCCTGGACACTACTAAACCAATATTCAAATTAAAAGTTTTAAATCAGGTTTTACAGGTTAAAGAGAAAAGTAAAGTAAGTTTTAGTTTACTACTTTCTTGACAAAGACACAAATTCAACATATAAACTTGGAAATTTTAATCAGGCTGGTCCATTAAAGATTTTTCAGTTTTATCTTATAGGAATACTTAATGTTCCTTTTAAACCAATCTATTGAGGTATGATTGACACATGAAAAGCTTAACATATTTAATAAATACAAGTCGATGCGTTTCATGAAGGGCTTCCCAGGTGGCACCAGCTGGCCCGCCTGCCAATGCAAGAGACTTTTAAAGACACGGGATCCCTCGGTCGGGAAGAGCCCCTGGAGAAGGGAATGGCAACCCACTCCAGGATTCCTGCTGGGAGAACCCCTGCAATGGCGGAGCCTGGTGGGCTGCCGCCCACAGGATCGCAAAGCGTCAGACACGACTGACCCGACTTAGCCCAGTACAGCGTACATGAGACCGTCTCCAGCGTCAAGGCTACAGCCATTATCTGTCACCTCTAAAAGTCTCCTCTCACCCCGCACTGTCATTACCGTTTGCAAGTGCCGCTGTGTGTGCCTGTGGTAAGGACACTTAACCTGTAAGATCGACCCTTAAAAATGCTGAGCGTGCAGTGTGGTGCTGATGGCTACAAGCACTATGCTGCACGTACCACCCACACACACTCTGCGTCCCTGACTGTCACTTTCTCCCGGGCCCTGGCAGCCACCGTTCCACTCTGCTTCTGCGGTTTTGACTGTTCTATATTCTCATGTATTTATGTTTTCAAGTATAAGTGAAATCACGCAGGCTGTGGCATTCTGTGTCTGGCTTATTGCACTTGGCAGTATCTGCATGAGTCAGAACAGTCTCACTTATTCCCTTGCTTTCTCTGCCCCATTTTCAACCTTTTCTCCATCTTTGTCACACAAATATAAGTATACATGCGTGTGTGTGTGTGTGTGTGTGTGTGTGTGTGTGTGTGTACACACATATGCAGACTTCCCCAGTGGCTCAGTGGCAAAGAATCCATCTGCAATGCAGGAGCCACAGGAGACCTGGGTTCAATCCCTGGGTCAGGAAGATCCCAGGAAGAGGAAATGGCAACATACTCCTACTATAAGGCTGGCAGGTGATAGTCCATAGGGTCGCAAAGAGTCAGACACAACTGAAGCAACTTAGCAGTGTGTGTGTGTGTGTGCACATGCGCACATGCAATACTCACCAAAACTGGAGCTACATACAACTCACTGCTGTATAACTTGCTTTTTTCCCATTTACAAATACTAAAGATTCTTCTGTATCCGTATAAGGAAACTAAAATTTTAATATAATTTCTTAAAGTAACCTGTATATGGTAGAAAATTCAAGTCTTACTGAATTGTTCCTGAACAGGCATTCCTCGCAACCCACTTACACTCACCAGACATCAACTACTTTCTGTTTCTGCCTTGTAACTTTTCCTAGTAGCTAGAGTTGCCATCATAATTTTATTGTATTTTTTTAATCTTTATTTTTACTTTATTTTACTTTACAATACTGTATTGGTTCTGCCACACGTTGACATGAATCCGCCACGGGTGTACGTGAGTTCCCAATCCTGAACCCCCGTCCCACCTCCCACTCCATAACCTACCATTTGAGACAATATCTGTTTATCCAACAACAACAAAAAAAAATCTTTTTCCACCCACATATAGCTTTTTCACTTACATTCTCCCTTCCACATTCTGGTTTCAATTAAATTTGTTTTTATAACAAGACTGATAATACTTACACTTACATTCTATTCTATGTTTATAATGAAGGCTTCTAAGATGTGTCCTCTAGTTAACTCTAACATTTTAAAACCTGTGTTAAAAAGCACTCAAAGGCATGTATGCGTGCACTACCCAAAAGTCCACGGAGGCGGCCACCCCTAACCAGCGAGGCCTGCTGCTGCTGCTGCTAAGTCGCTTCAGTCATGTCGGAATCGTGCGATCCCACAGACGGCAGCCCACCAGGCTCCTCTGTCCACGGGATTTTCCAGGCAAGAGTGCTGGGAAGTGGTAAATGCCCTGCAGCCCTGCCCATCCCTCGGGCAGGCAGCTCTGACAGGCAGGCGGTCCACAAGGCTCCTCGGAGAGCCTGCAGGGCTGAGCGCCAGCCCCTCCCTGAAACAGCCCATCTCTAACCGATGCTCACAGGGGCTCCCTTGCACCTCCTTCATCCCCTGTCCGTCAGTTAAGCTACCTGCAGGGTTCCCCTAGTGGCTCAGCAGTAAGGATCTGCCTGCAATGCAGGAGACCTGGGTTCGATCCTTGGATCAGGAAGATCCCCTGGAGAAGGAAATGGCAACCCACTCCAGTATTCTTGCCTGGGAAATCCCAGGGACGGAGGACTCTGACAGGCCACGGTCCGTGGAGTTGGACACAACTTAGCAACTAAGCCACCACCACCACCCTCTGTCTCAGACTCTACTTTTGGGAAAATCCATGACAGCACATACAACAAAAATGTACACATACATGCACCAAAGACATGCAAAGGAATGTTCACAGCAGCATTGTTCATAGTAAGAAACTGGGAATGATCCACATACCCAGAAACAAGCACACAGACAGACAGACAGGCTGCGGCACATTCATAAACTGTGATCCACGGAACAGTGAAACTAAACGGAGCCCTGCCACCGGCAAGAACAGGGATAACTTTCACAGACATGGCCTCAGAGAAAAAAGCCAAACATGCACAACGATCCTTTGTGTTTCTAGTCAGCACAGAGTTATCTTAAAGCAGGAGGGAGGACAGAGTGACTGGAGTGCTAGTAAGGTCCTATGTCTTTCCTAACGTGAGAGTTACACGCATTCGCTCACTTCCTGCTGACTGGCCACACCTACCACTGGTACATGTTTATGTTTTACTTCAATTAAAAGAAAACTAATATGAACAACTACATTAGTACCAAGAAACAGAACAACAAAGAACGAACTCTGGAAAATTAAAGACTTTCAGTGTATAAAAGGCTTAGAAGATGAAATATCTCAAACGGTGTAACAAAAAGAAGAGCTGGAAAACATTAAAGAGGAGAGAGAAACAATGAATTCAGAAGGCTCAACTTCCAAATAATATGAGTTCCAAAAAGGGTGAAGAGAAAATGGATTAAAGGAAATTATAATCAAAAATTAAACTATGAGAATTTGCTAGAATAAAGAAGAGATATGAGCCTTTAAAATGAATGGCCCCTAACAAATAAAACACACACATACACACACACACACACACACAAAAACAAAAACCAAAATGAATGGGCCTTGAGTGACAAGAATCTTAGAGTAATAACTGTAGACTCTCAGGGACTGTGGGTTTAAAAATGAATGTTATGGAAGGAAGTGGAGGAAGAGAGAGGACAGACATTGGCACAAGACCTTTCCAGTACTAAGCGTAGAGGAGGAAGACACAGACTATCAAGTCCGGGATATGAACCCATTTTCTCACGCAGACTCTTATTCCTATTTCTGTTTGTTCCGCATTCCTTGTTTTTTAATAATGGACTGAATTGTATCCTCTCATTCATTACACTGAAGTCCTAACTTAAAATAACAGTAATCACAATAATTGGGAGTACTGCTGCTGCTGCTAAGTCATTTCAGTTGTGACTCTGTGCGACCCCATAGACGGCAGCCCACCAGGCTTCCCCGTCCCTGGGATTCTCCAGGCAGGAACACTGGAGTGGGTTGCCTTTTCCTTCTCCAATGCATGAGAGTGAAAAGTGAAAGTGACGTCGCTCAGTCAGTCGTGTCCGACTCTAGCGACCGCACGGACTGCAGCCCACCAGGCTCCTCTGTCCATGGGATTCTCCAGGCAAGAGTACTGGACTGGGGTGCCATCGCCTTCTCCGATTGGGAGTATTAGGATTACTTAAGTACTATCTCATTCAGAATCAAGATCAATGGCTGAACCATCAGAAAAGGATCCATTACTCAATATACACTTTCAAACATTTACTCAAGTCCATCTCTTCATGACTTAGGTATAATGAGAATAAGAAGAATCTGCCTACATGTGGGTTTTTAAAGTATCTTTGATAATAATTTCTGATTAATTTAAATGCTTTCTTCTCTAATCACGCTCTGTGCTTTTTCAGTCTTTTTACTGAAAGGCTTTCAATGGCTGAGTCAAAGATCTCTGGTAAACGTCACATGGCACTTGAAAATACGTGGGTTATTCTCAAGTATCTTTTGATACTGACTTTTAACATCACAGGAGAACAGACCCTCTAGATTTCAATGTCTTTAGACCACAAAACCCTCGCACTTTGTTTTGCATCCTGGACGTGGTCCCTTGTCTCCTGGCTCGTAGTCTATGGGAACTTAGAACCTGCAGCCTGCTGTGGTGTGAAAACTGTATAAATCTTAATTATGGCAAATTGCTTCATCGTGCTTTTCAGGTCTACTATATCCTCGACTTTTCTGTCTATTCACTCTATTAATTTTTGAGAGTTTGATATTGAAACTCTAACTAATAGTCGTAATTTATGTATTTAAAAAAATAATTGTAATATATAATGGAAATAGATAATTTTGTTCTGTTTTCTAAATCTCCTGTAAATGCATTAAGATAATTTCATCATTTAAAAAATAAAAAAGAGGAATAAAAAGAATCTGACTAAAAATGATGAAATTATTGACCAGACACCAAAAGCAAACATATTAAAGTTCAAAATACTGCAGAGTTCACTCTTTACATGAGTCTTAAGTCTCTACTACCTCTAGGATAATCCATTAATTTGTATGCTGTAGCTAATGCAACAAAGAAACCAAATTTTAAAAGCCCCAAATAAATATTTATTTGCAGATGGTGTCGCTGTGTACCTAAAATACAATAGATTCCGCCAATTAGCACAAATTAAGATTCACTTGACAGCAGCCAATTACAAGATAAATAAACACCAACAGCTTTTCTCTAAACTACCAATGAATAACTAGAGACAGAGGTAGAAAAAGACCCTATATAAGGACAAAATGATAAACTACACAGGAATAAATTTAATCTAAAAAACTATAAAAATTTACTGAAAGACAGTGACATAGAATCTGACACTCTATTCTCCTGGGTGGGTAGGCTTTAAATAAATATACCAAGAAAAACAATAATAAAGCTTTCTATATGAATATAAAATTATAAAGTGAATCAGAATCCCAAAGGGTTATGTTTATCTTTTTTAACTGAACTAAATGATTCTGAAGTTTCCATAAAAACTAGAATTTCCAGTAAAATCAAGGGGAAACAAGGGGGGCACTTTGTCTAATAAATATTTCAGTATACCACGAAACTATGGTAAGCTAAACAGTATGGTACAAAAACAGAAACAATTCCATATAGTAAACATTTGCCAGACCAAACAGAGTGAGGTAACAGATTAAATATATAATGCAGGAAGGGCTATTTGGTTCTCTAATCTGATGAGGCTGTCCATGTCAAATGCCAAGGAAAAGTAAATTACAATGGATTAAAGACAATTCGAAGAAAAGGTATTTAAAACTGAGAACAGGGTTTTGTATGACTGCAATGGGGACATATTCTTCAGCAAGATGAAAAACCTAGAAGCCACAAAGAAAAAGACTGACTGAGGTATTTTTTACTCTATTAAAAAAAATCCAACACTTGTCTAAAGCAGACAATAAAGGGACAAGATAGAACATGAGGAAATACATGTAGTGTAACAGACACGGCATTGAGTATTTCTAATACAAGAAACTTCTTAAGGGAAATAAAGGAATATAAAAATGGGCAAAGAATGTTACTCAAGTAATTCCCTTTGGAGAAAATACAAATGGCTAATAAATAACCACATATTAAAACAAACACTCTTACTAGTGGTTCAAACATTAGGTTAGTGGGGAAAAAAAGTCTAATTAATGTCTGAGCTGGCAGAGGCAGCAAGACAGAGGCACGCTCACACTTTTAGTGGGAAGGTGTAAACTGCTCAGAACTCTCTGAAGAGGAAGCCAATAAGGGTTAACTCACAATTCTGAGGACACCCTTTACGGGGCAATACCACTTCTGGCTATCTACTCCACAGAAATGAAAACACCAAAATATAAAGATAAGGCCAAGCATGTTTACTGTTCAAACTGGCAAAAAAAAAAAAAAAAAAAAAAAAAAAAAACAGAAAAAACGACCTGAAAGTAAATAAGCAGGGGAATTTACCTTGTAACATAAAAAGATATGAAGAATGAGATGGAACCACACAGTCCCACTCAAGAGACATCAGGAATATTTTTAAGAAACAAGCGAGTCATGGAGTTACTTGCTTATTACTACGATCACATTTTTATGTTTTACAAAAGATAAAACAGTTCTGGGATAAGTTATTACTATCCTGAATATACAAAAGAAACTTAGACTCTAAAAGAAAGTAGTTCTCTGAAGGTCCTACAGCTGGTATGTGGATAAGCTAGAATTTAAAACCATGATGCCTCCCCTACAGGAACATGCGCTTTTCAGGAAGCCACTCACTAACATTATTTTCAGTTCTCATCGTAGGAAACTCTGTAAGGTGAGCGAGCTGATCATTTTCCACCCCAGGACTGTCTGACTTCACAGCCTGGGTTCTTTCCACCAGGCCACACACTCTCCCCTAAGTCACCCCACAGGTAATTTTATTTGCTCATATGCTTTAGGGAATTTTAAGGAAAAGAAAATAGCATTCAATCACAGAGACATTCACTGGATTAGTTTTGAATACTTTTAATGTATTAGAAATTCAGCAATAGCTAGTAACTACCATAAAAAGCAAGAACTTTAACACAATGAAATCAGTATCAATATTATAATAAATACATGAAGACACCATTTTAATTTGGTTTCCATAGATAAATTTGAAGCAAACAGCCAAAAAAGTAAGAAAAGTTCCTTTAAGACAAACGGAAACCGGTCTAATTTTAAAATGTGTTTCAAAGAGGAGCACTGCCCGTCCGCTCTTCACTGCTCCAATCCCTGGAGCGCTCACCGCTCACCCCAGCGGGGTTCCCGCCGCCCGCCACTAGCCTTCATCAGTGGTGCTAGCTCGCCCCCTGGTGGCCGTCAGTAGACGGGGGCGTATCTCGCTCACCACGTGTTTATGATGAAAAGCAGAGTCTGAAAAGCTTCCACACAGCTATTTT
>SJYC01026137.1:0-24871 GCA_006408675.1 Madoqua kirkii
CCCAAAAAACAATTTTTTTAAAAAAACTTGAAAATTTAACTTCATTACAAAAAAAAAAAAAAATGTGAATACTGAGGAGGAAAAAAAAAAAAACAACACTGAATAAATAACCTGTTTCTATATTAGGATTCAGTAGAATTGTACTTTTCATGCAGGCATTTATACCCACCACTGAATAGTCGATGTGTTACATGAAGTAGAATTAGTCATGTATTTAACATTCCTGCAAATACACACAGCATTTTTGAATTTTATTTTTAAACATATTTTGAAGTATACCTGTAATAGCACAAGAATTAAATAGTTGAAGAATCTAATTCACAGAAAAAACTTAACACAGGATAAAAATTATTTTATCAAAACCTTTTCAGAAACAAACACATCGTGACAGAAAATGGCAAGTGTACCTGACAAAGTCTATCTCTATTTTTGTTAATAATATTCCACATTTAAATGCTAGGAACAAAAATTATATAGTTCAATATACATTTACATGGAAAATCACTAGCTTAGAATGTTCCTAAACATTAATTATTATTTATTCTTGTAGGTCTCATCTTGGGCGACCATTGGCTAGGAGTATTAATCTAAGAAATTTAAAAAATAATCTGATTGGTAAGACTTTAAATAAAAATAAAATTGGTTTAAATAGACAATTACCAATGTCAAAATATGGCTTCAAATAGTAAATTCAAATATATCTAAACTCATGCTTTCAACAGAAGTGAACTCCTCTTTCACTGCGTCTAAGACACTCAAAACCAGTGAAGGGTAGCTTCACCCCAGCCTCTGTCTTCTCTTTCGAATCTTGGGACCTTCTGCTCTCTGCTCCTCGCTTCTGTGGACAGGGCTGCAGGGTCTGGGGCTGGACA
The DNA here is from genome assembly GCA_006408675.1 of Madoqua kirkii. NCBI lineage: Eukaryota > Metazoa > Chordata > Mammalia > Artiodactyla > Bovidae > Madoqua > Madoqua kirkii. The sequence goes on from SJYC01026137.1 coordinate 873, forward strand.
TTACTCTGCTGTGAGCAGTCTCGTGAGCTGCAGGATGGTCGGAAGCATATCTGGCCTCTACCCTCTCCACACCAGCAGCACACATAACCCCTACGCCCCACACTGTGACAGACATAATACACCCAGGAATTGCCAAAAGCCCCTTAAAAACTGAAAACACACCCAACACACCCCCCCAACTGAGAACCACTGCTTTAGAAATAACCGGGAATTGCTACTCACTTCCAGCACCTCAAGACGCTGTGAAGAAAAAAAAAAAATTATCAGATTCTTTCTCGTAAATCACCATGAACTCAGACATAATCCAAAGGCTCATCCTTTTATAAAAACTGCATTTAGCAATGAACTCTATAGGAAGAAATGCATCTCGAACTTGAATTTAGAGTTTTACTGAAAGCTACCTGTTCTCAGTTTACAGACAAGCCAATGATGTCATGTGAATAATTTTATTTTACAAAATATTCCTACTGTAATTTCAATATAACATTTTCAGCTAAATGCAGGATAGACATGTTTTTAATAAGCATAATTTTGAAAGCTTACAGAATGAATTTTCAGGTTTTTTAAATGCAGAACACCTCTACCCTGACTCACCCATACTGACTAAATACGCTGGAAAAATCATTGTAACTTGTCCTGTATGTATTTCACAACAAAGTTTTTTAGTTAATCTGCTAAATTAAAATTCACAGTCCTACCCTACTTGGAAGGATGTGAACTAGACAGTCAGTTTGACAGAAAAATAAAAGGAAGGCGGTTGAAGTAGAAGCAGAAATAATAAGTGGTTCCCAGTGGTGCTTGACAAGGAAGCCGTGTGTCAGAGAATGAAAACTAAAGACGAGAGGCAGTTGCTTTCTGTCCTCTCTCTGAAGCTCTGCTTCAGCTTCTTTCTGGATCCCAGCAAAAACTCTACAAACTCAGAATAAGCATCTAGGACTTACTTAAACTTGTAAAGACCACAAGTTTAGATATATCTCTGACACCAGGCAACCGAAAGAACCCTGCCTGGAGCACACACAGTTCCTCCTACTTGTTTTTACTTACTCGGATAAAAGTCACCATTTACAAAACAGCAGTAATTTAAGATTTTAAAATTTAAACACTGCCAAATGTTTGTTATGCAGGTAAACGGACAGGTCTTTACCAGTTACAACAAATGGCTCTTGCCATTTACTCACTGGTATCAGATTGGGAAGAGGGAATGGCGAGCCACTCCAGTATTCCCGCCTGGAGAATTTCATGAGGAGGCCTGGTGGGTACTCCTTGGTATTAGTTCTTTTTAAAGAGTCAAGATAATGTTTACCTTTCAAATTACCCAAATCTGAATGAAAATTAATTCACCATTCGTACTCACGCTCAATAAAATATAATCCAACTTTAATCATTTTTAGTAATTCCTTCAAACAAACCCACGGGCAAGCATTTTGTTTCGTATTACTGTCCGTATTTGTTCTCTAGTAAGAGAAACATTTTATGGAGTAAAAACAAAACTTCCTTACGGTAGTAACTCATTCTATGCTCACAGAAAGCAAAGGAGTAAAGGGAAACAACTTGGAGGTCATCAAGATAACGTAAGAAATCAAAGATTTGGGTTTGGATTATTTTCTTCCCATATAACTAACATGCACAGCAATCTGACTTTTAAAAGGATAAATTGAAGGATAAAGACCACAGAAGAAACTGCACCAAATGAGAGATTTCATAAAAGTTTTGGAAGATGGAAAGTGGATGTAGGAATGGTTATTTCGTCTGGAAAATAGACAGTAACCTAAATATAGCAATGGAAGAAATAAGGTAGGCCACAGAAAGCAAAACATGTGTAATTAATTAAACACTGCATAAAAATTCATTAAGTAGATTAATTTACATATTAAATTGTAACTAAATGTTACATACTAAAGTGAGAAACAGTTTCTAATTAATAACCTAAACCAGGAAACGATCTCTACAAATTGTATTAGCACAAAGTTTACTGAAAACTATACCTATACAAATATAATACAATTTGTCAACTAGTTTATTTTAGCTGAAGACAAAACATTAATGGGTATAGGTTCTAGATCCAGATCGCCTAAATTCAAATCCTAGTTCTTTTACTCACTAGATGGGCAAGTTAGAACCTCACTGTTGCTCAATACCCTCATTTGGAGAATGTGGCTAATGACAGTGCTTTCAACTAATAGGTTACAGAAATTAAACAAGATGAACGCAATGTGCTAGAAAAGTTGCTGGCACAAAATAAGTCCTCAGCTAAATATTACTAGTACCATCCTGCCACAGGATCATCTTTAGTTTTGTCTCACCAGAAGGAACTGCTAACAAAGACTTTCCTGTGGCCGAATTTCAGTAGTCCCTACTGCCTCACGATGCCCTCCATTAAAAAGTCTGCTTTACCACTCTTTAACAGGTGCCACTGAATGATTTTCTCTGTAACAGAAGATTTTTTTTTAACACTGGAAGCCAGCTAAAAAGGTTCTGCATTATTCCAGAGAAGAGAAATATGGTGATGAAAGGAAATATGGAAAGAAACAGTACAGATGGTTAGGAAGCTGGATTCGGTGTATGGAGAGTGACTGGAAAGTCACAGATAATGCTCACATTTTCAGATCTATGTAAGCAGAGAGTGGTGCCATTCATTGAGATAAGAAATGCAGAGAGCAGGAACGGTGTTAAGTTCTAAACATGTGAAGTCTCAGCTGAGTTATCCAAGTGGAAATAGCAGCGGATAGGGCTCCCTTCTGGCACCTTCTACGCACTCCATAGAGAAAGTCGTAGTGTTTCCTAGGATTGAGGGGAGAGAGGGTACAGTCTGAGAGTAGGGAACGTTCAATGTACCCAACGCAGAGAACAACAGACAATTAGAAGGACAGGAGGCATCTTCTGTCTTTAAGGAAGAGAATGGTATCAACTTGCTTTCAGCAACCTAACACAGTTAAACTGATTGAGAATTAGGGATTTATCAAAATATTTATTCTCCCTCACGTAAGACAGAGGCTGGCTACAGACCATGAACATGGGGGTGGGGGGGTGGCAGGGGGGCGTGGACGTAATGGACCTTTAAGAAACTCCGGGGGTGAGGAGTAAGTGACTTAAGAGCCTCCAAGTTTAAGTAAGAATCACAGGATTAATGGTGTAAGAGAAGAAAGCTTTAAAAAAAAAAAAAGGAGCTTGTGCTTAGACTTCAGTATCTAAATTTAAGAACTCACTTAAACGAACTCGGGAAGTTAAGGCCATAGGTGATGAGCGTTACACAACAGAAGTAAGGGTCTTGCTGACAGATGAGCAGATGACAGCTCGGCCGCCTGACGCTCAAGTAACCTGCGACCACACCAGGCCTCTGCCCAAGGAGCCCACAGACTGAGTCAGGGCCGATGAGGACAGCAGCTGAGCGAGACCACCAGGCAGCAGGGAGGAAGGCGCGGGCGCCGGCCACACCGCGAGCCTCCCAAGAGCAGCCGCCAAGGGAGTGGGAGGGGCCTCTTCACAGTCCTCTGGGCCCGGTGGCTCAGCTGGTGAAGGATCCACTGCAGTGCAGGAGACCCGGCTCCAATCCCCGGGTCAGGAAAAGCCCCTGCAGAAGGCAATGGCAACACACTCCAGTATTCTTGCCTGGAAAATCCCATGCACAGAGGAACCTGGCAGGCTACAGTCCATGGGGACAGCAAAGAGTAGGATACCAAACACCGGCAGAGGACTCAGCAGGAAGGGGGGAAAGCTGGCCACATTATCAACAAGGAGAACCATCAGCTTTTAATTAGAAAGATGGAGGCTATATCCACTGCGTATATCCACTGCAAACATTCCCATTCGTATTAAGAAAACGACCCTGTTGCGCACAAGATAAAAGGCATCCTGTTTGTTCTGTGAGCATGTTCCACAGCACTAAGACGGATATTAAGGACACGTATTGTACCAGCTTAAGAGCCAGACATCCTGGTCTGAACTCCAATCCCTTAACTCATCAGCGGCATGAACACACACAGAGGCCTCATCTTCCTCATCTGCACAACAGGAATGTCGCTACCCTACCACATGTGGTGACAGCGTTACGTTCTAACACTGCTCACAACACATGCACACATATTCAGCTGAACTATCAGCAATAAATAAAAAGCTTCAGTTCAGTTCAGTCGCTCAGTCGTGTCCGACTCTTTGCAACCCCATGAATCACAGCATACCAGGCCTCCCTGTCCATCACCAACTCCCGGAATTCACTCAGACTCACGTCTGTGAGTCAGTGATGCCATCTAGCCATCTCATCCTCGGTCGTCCCGTTCTCCTCCTACCCCCAATCCCTCCCACCATCAGAGTCTTTTCAAATGAGTCAACTCTCCACACGAGGTAGCCAAAGTACTGGAGTTTCAGCTTTAGCATCATTCCTTCCAAAGAAATCTCAGGACTGATCTCCTTCAGAATGGACTGGTTGTATCTCCTTGCAGTCCAAGGGACTCTCAAGAGTCTTCTCCAACACCACAGTTCAAAAGTATCAATTCTTCAATGCTTAGCCTTCTTCACAGTCCAACTCTCACATCCATACATGACCACAGGAAAAACCATAGCCTTGACTAGATGGACCTTAGTCGACAAAGTAATGTCTCTGCTTTTGAATATCCTATCTAGGTTGGTCATAACTTTTCTTCCAAGGAGTAAGCATCTTTTAATTTCATGGCTGCAATCACCATCTGCAGTGATTTTGGAGCCCCAGAAAATAAAGTCTGACACTGTTTTTCCATCTATTTCCCGTGGAGTAATGGAACCGGATGCCATGATCTTAGTTTTCTGAATGTTGAGCTTTAAGCCAACTTTTTCACTCTCCTCTTTCACTTTCATCGAGAGGCTTTTTAGTTCCTCTTCACTTTCTGCCATCAAGGTGGTGTCATCTGCATATCTGAGGTTATTGATATTTCTCCCAGCAATCTTGATTCCAGCTTGTGTTTCTTCCAGTCCAGAATAAGCAGGGTGACAATATACAGCCTTGACGTACTCCTTTTCCTATTTGGAACCAGTCTGTTGTTCCATGTCTAGTTCGAACTGTTGCTTCCTGGCCTGCACATAGATTTCTCAAGAGGCATGTCAGGTCGTCTGGTATTCCCATCTCTTTCAGAATTTTCCACAGTTTATTGTGATCCACACAGTCAAAGGCTTTGGCATAGTCAATAAAGCAGAAATAGATGTTTTTCTGGAACTCACTTGCTTTTTCCATGATCCAGTGGATGTTGGCAATTTGATCTCTGGTTCCTCTGCCTATGTTAAAAAACCAGCTTGAACATCAGGGAGTTCACAGTTCACGTATTACTCAAGCCTGGCTTGGAGAATTTTGAGCATTACTTTACTACCGTGTGAGATGAGTGCAACTGTGTGGTAGTTTGAGCATTCTTTGGCATTGCCTTTCTGTGAGACTGGAATGAAAACTGACCTTTTCTAGTCCTGTGGCCACTGCTGAGTTTTCCAAATGTGCTGGCATATTGAGTGCAGCACTTTCACAGCATCATCTTTCAAGATTTGAAATAGCTCTACTGGAATTCCATCACCTCCACTAGCTTTGTTCATAGTGATGCTTCCTAAGGCCACTTGACTTCACATTTCAGGATGTCTGGCTCTAGATGCGTGATCACACCATCGTGATTATCCGGGTTGTGAAGATCCTTTTTGTATAGTTCTCCTGTGTATTCTTATCATCTCTTACTATCTTCTGCTTCTGTTAGGTCCATATCATTTCTGTCCTTTATCGAGCTCATCTTTGCATGAAATGTTCCCTTGGTATCTCTAATTTTCTTGACGAGATCTCTAGTCTTTCCCAATCTGTTGTTTTCCTCTATTTCTTTGCATTGATCGCTGAAGAAGGCTTTCTTATCTCTTCTTGCTATTCTTTGGAACTCTGCATTCAGATGCTTATATCTTTCCTTTTCTCCTTGGCTTTTCAATTCTCTTCGTTTCACAGCTATTTGTAAGGCTTCCCCAAATAGCCATTTTGCTTTTTTGCATTTCTTTTAAACATCATAAAAAGTAAGCTGTTCAGAATAATAGAAATATGGACATCACCCTAATGTATAATAAAAACTGAAAATTAAACAAAATCAATTTGTAAAGTGACTAACACTTTTAAATATCTCTATAGAGATGCTATTTTAAAATTTTTATACTTTCAAATACATATTCTGTGAAGTCAATGAATTTTCATAAAGTCAGCCTTTATGGAGAGCCTGTCGTAAGCTTCTCAGTGAAGGCATCCATCTACAGAATGAGAGATGGAGAGACTGTTCACAGTGGGGCAAGCCTGGGACAGGAGCTGCAAACACAGCAGGTAACAGCACAGAAAGAAAAGATAAGAACAACCATCATCTTCATGATTTTATTTTCAAAAGCTCTGACAAGTATGTGAATGAATACCTTTCAAAAGTTTTTGAAGAAAAAAAGCAGATAGCAGCTTAGGTGTTTCAAAGAAATATATATGGGCCACAGATTCCAACTAAATACGAAAGCAAGTGCAACAGTAGACAGAGGGGGAGAGGGCGGAAGGGATGAGAAGCCACGAAAGAGCCTCCAGGAGCAAGAGTGAGGTGAGTGTAGTGGTTGCCGAATCCCATGAATGACCCTACACATTAGAAGCCGCATACATGCCTATTACGGCTTCACTGACAACTTCTCTACAAAACCTCAGACGCTGATCAGCCTTGAAAACCTCTAAGGGGACTCATTTCCAGAATGGCCTACATAATTTTAGAGGACTTCTGACAAGATGACAGACATGCCTAAACACACTTAAACTTTTCAGAAACCTAAACTTCAATTATGTGAAAATGGCTTTCACTACAACCACCTTCACATTAACAACAATTAATGCGATCAACAATTAAAAGTCATTGCTATGATGCCAAAAATGATGACCCAACTGGCAGTCTCTGAAAAAGATGAGTACTTATGCAATCTCCCAAAAATACTTTAACTTTTTTTAGAGATAATCATTTGACTGATTTGTATGGGAAAGAGTTATAAGAGAGGAACTCCAGATATTTAAAAATATTTTTATTACAAAAATAATGTATACTCTATGTAAAAATTTTGAAAACCAAAATATAAGCATCTGTCTACCTTCAAATTCCATCTCCAAGATATACTCAATATTTACTCTATTTCAATACTGAATATTAACAATATTAGAATTAATAATACTGAATATTGAATTTTTATTCCATTAAATAAACACAAAAAAATAAATCATACAGGAACATATTCTACGCTTTTCACTGTCAAGATACTTAATCTGCAAATATACTCAGTTTTACATTATAGTCATCTCGAAGGATTATCCAATACAATGAACAAATCCAGTTTCCTTCCAAGCCGCTTTTAATTCAATGTCATTAAGCATCCATGCTTCTCATGTCGCCTATTATAAAACCTCAGAGCAGTTAATCTGCTGTATTAACAGAGTCTTGAGTCAGTAGCTTAGGCAAGACCTCTATAGCATCTTCCATATAGGTCCTTTCCAAGTGATCTTCTCGTTAAATATACTGCTGTATTACAAAGTCTTTCTAATTACAACAGTATACGTTTACTTTTGCTCAGGAGCCTAAAGGATTAGTTGATGACAGTCTGAGAATGAACAGAGGAAATCTGCGGGCAGTTCCTCCTCCTCATTACACTTCATTTATTATATACAGAACCAGGAGGCTATTACAAATGAAGAATGAGGCTAAATTCTCCAACACAAAAACTGCTGATGTAGCGTTAATTTAAATAAGCCAAATAAGTGTTTAATCTAAATATTTACTTGTATATGTTAAAATTTTAAATGAGAGAAGAGTAAATGGTATTACTAAAGGAATGCAACCCGGCGCTAATTTGTAGAAATGGATTTTTTTGAATTTATTTACTAATTTTTGGTGCACTAGGTCTTTACTCGGAGAAGGCAATGGCACCCCACTGCAGTATTCCTGCCTGGAAAACCCCATGGACGGAGGAGCCTGATGGGCTGCAGTCCCTGGGGTCTCGAAGAGGCGGACACCACTGAGGGACTTCACTTTCACTTTTCACTTTCCTGCCTTGGAGAAGGAAATGGCAACCCACCCCCGTGTTCTTGCCTGGAGAGTCCCAGGGACGGGGGAGCCTGGCGGGCTGCCGTCTACGGGGCTGCACAGAGTCGGACACGACTGCAGCGACTCAGCAGCAGCAGCAGCAGCAGCAGCAGGTCTTCCCTGCTCTGCACTGGGCCCTTCTGGCTGCAGTGACTGTGTGGCGCAGGTGGCTCGCTGCGCAGCTGGGCTCCGGGCCCCTGGGTTCGGCAGGCACTGCACGTGGGCGCGTGGGCTCAGCAGTGGTACTTGGGCCTCAGTACACCACGGCTGTGGGATCCTCCAGACCAGAGACTGTGTCTCCGTCCGCTTCACCAGCAGGTAAGTCCCAGAAATGGATTTTTTTTTTTTTTTGGATTTTCTTTTAAAAACTTTTCATAACAACCCCTGGGAAGAAATACATTTTTCATTACCAGTATACACATGTATCTGTTTTCATGTCTACATACTGTATACATAAAAACAAAAGTTCCACAAAACATTATCTGCCCTTACTATTGCATTGTTATTTTCTACTTCTCTTTTCTTTTTTAATGTTGTGTTAATCCACTAGTTGTTTCTGCAAACCACTAAGAAGTCACAACCTACAGTTTGGAAAACAGTGAGACCATTCAAAGGCAATGAAGACGCAGATCACTTGCCCTAAATTTCAGATGCTCCCCCACTTAGAATGGTTCAATTTAACAGTTCAATGTAACAGTTCCATTTTACCGTGGTACTAAACAAGACACGTCTGGTAGAAACCATACTTGCACTTTTGAGTTTCAGGCTTTTCCGAATCAAGAGTTAAGCCTCCCTGCTAAGGCTGCGTGGCCATAGCTCCCCATCAGCTGCACGATCTGGCTCAACATACTTCTGCACCCAGACAACCATTACAGTTTCCACCTTTGGCATGGGACTCAATCAATTACATGAGATAGTTTTCAAATTGGGTTTGAGACAGATGACTGTGCCCAACTGCAGACTAACTGTGAAGTGTCCTGGGCACACCTCAGGAGGGCAGGGCCAAGCTCTGCATTCAATGTGTTTCCAACTGAGGATATTTTGAACTTATGATGGGTTCAGTGAAACACTGACCCATCATAAGTCGAGGAAGATTCATCTGTTCTTTCAAAGCTGGACAAGCACAGACTCATCAGAGCTTTAACTCCATGGCTACTTTGAAAAGAGGATGACAAGAAACAGAGTAATTTAAGCAAGTCAAGGCTGTGCTTCACGACCCACGAAACGAGAAAAATACTCTCACTAAAGACTCCAGACCTGCACTCTGTAAATCACGAATCGTTTATTCGGACAACAAACTACAGTAAGAGCTGTGATACTCCAGAGGTTCAAGGCCCGTAAGCAATAGCTGGCCCCACCCACAGGCCAAACAAAGCTAGTCCACTGGTGCTCATCTATTAACAGTGTAACAGATAATTCCCTGGAGGCTGCGTGGAAAATGTTAGCATTTGGGCTTTCTACAAAAATCTTCTCAATGATCGTGATGAACTCCTCTATCAGATAGCTCTCTCGGCCTAGTCTAGGTATAGCGTGATGATGCTACCCCCAGTGATCTGCTGAATTCACTACCACCCAACTGTCGCCTCAAACTGCCCCTGTTTGAGGTTCACCACCATAACTGCAGTAGTGAGGGATAAAACACAGATAGAATAATTCCTCACGGCTAATCCACTCAATATTTCAGCACTTAGCCTTTTAAACCCATTTATTGCTAAATCAATTTGACCAGCAATAACAGCAAAGTAAATTACCATATAAAAACTGAGTAGATGCAATTATGTAAAACACACAACTGGTAATTTTTAACTGTGATTTGAAATAATGCAATTTAATCTAAAAATCCTTCCCCTACCTTATTGCCCATCCTCCTCATCACACCTTTGATTTCTAGGCAATAAAGTTACTTGTATGTATTTGTATCTTACCTCTATGAAAACTGTCTTTAAAAAAGATCCGAAGTAGCTTGGAAAATATAGGTAAGGAAACATCAATCTCAGCAAAGAACAATTAAGTTAAAAGTCCACAGTGACATCCTTAAAACAAACTGTGTTATACTTTAAAACTCCCATGAGAATTCGCACATTTGTAAAACAGAATGGAAACTTGGCTGTTTAAACTCAATCAAATTCAATGTTACTTAGCTAATCTGAAACTTCCTAAATATCTCTAAGTTGTTTAATTACCCAATGATTTACATAAATACACAAACACATTTAAAAAAAATGAATGTGTGCATACACTTGTATGTATATATGTGCAAGCTGTGCTGTGCTTAAGTCGCTCAGTCCAGTCCGACTTTTGCAACCCCCCATAGACTGTAGCCACCAGGCTCCTCTGTCCATGGGGCTTCTCCAGGCAAGAATACCGGGGTGGGGCGCCATTGCCTTCCCCAGTATATCATGCACATGTATGCAGATAAATATGTATTCCTATATAGTATATTCCCAGACCAAGAGGATGGGATATGCAAGGAGTAAATAATGCACTTTATTTGAAAAACCAATTTCAATTAAAAATTTTTTGAACATTAACACAAACTTAACTACCCTTTGCAGAGATTATCTGGACGTTGCTCATCCATCTGCAGAGGAAGCTTTGTGGAGGCTCAGAGACAGAAAGAAAAGAAAGGGTAGGATGAGTTCAAGGCTAGCAGAAGCAAATCCAATCCCCTAAATTCCAGACAGCATTATGCCTTAAAACAACAGGGCAGAACTCCTCCAGGAGATCTTCTCAGCCCATGGACTGAATCCAGGTCTCCCACATCGCAGGTGGACTCTTCACCATGTGAGCCACCAGAGAAGATCACATATGTGCGTATGTATATGCAAACCAGAATTCAGAACATTCACACTAGTTAAAATACATTCCTATTATTTCAGTTTAAAGAAAAAAATGACAATCCAATTTAAGAAGAAACCATGAACTCTTAATAAAGTGAAATTTCTTATTATGCTTCAGGAGACAAACTAGGAGCCATCCTATAGTTACTCTGCCAAGCAGATGTAATTTTCTTTTGCACTGTAATCCCCTGCAGACTAAATTCTGAAATCCTGCTGCTGCTGCTAACTCGCTTCAGTCACGTCAGACTCTGTACAACCCCACAGACGGCAGCCCACCAGGCCCCGCCGTCCCTGGGATTCTCGAGGCAAGAACACTGGAGTGGGTTGCCATTTCCTTCTCCAATGCGTGAAAGTGAAGTCACTCAGTCGTCTCCGATTCTTCACGACTCCATGGACTGCAGCCCACCAGGCTCCTCCATCCACGGGATTTTCCAGGCAACAGTACTGGAGTGGGGTGCCATCGCCCTCTCCATCTGAAATCCTAAGTAACAAGAAAGTACAGTAAAATCTCTTCAAGGCAGAATTAAGCTATCTAGCAACCCCTGCAATCCATAACAAGCCAAGATCAGAAGATCATCCATCTCAGGTGGTAAACTCTGCGCCAGAATGACATAACAGAGAGACCTTCCCCATTCCACTTAAAAATTATGAGGTTCCACTTGTTATCTATAACAAATCTACGGTAGATAAGAAATTCAAGGACAAAGAAAATAATTTTAAAAAGATTAAAAATACCCACAAGTCTAAAGCTAGTGATCAGTCCGTCAGTCAGTTCAGTCACTCAGTCGTGTCCGACTCTTTGTGACCCCATGAATCACAGCACGCCAGGCCTCCTTGTGCATCACCAACTCCCGGAGTTCACTCAAACTCATGTCCATCGAGTCGCTGATGCCATTCAGCCATCTCATCCTCTGTCGTCCCCTTCTCTTCCTGGCCCCAATCCCTCTCAGCATCAGGGTCTTTTCCAATGAGTCAACTCTTTGCATGAGGTGGCCAAAGTATTGGAGTTTCAGCTTTAGCATCAGTCCTTCCAATGAACACCCAGGACTGGTCTCCTTTGTACTGGCTGTATCTCCTTGCAGACCAAGGGAGTCTCAAGAGTCTTCTCCAACACTATACTTCAAAAGCATCAATTCTTCGGCGCTCAGCTTTCTTCATAGTCCCACTCTCACATCCATACATGACCACTGGAAAAACCATAGCCTTGACTAGACGGACCTTTGTTGGCAAAGTAATGTCTCTGCTTTTGAATCTAGGTTGGTCATAACTTTCCTTCCAAGGAGTGTCTTTTAATTTCATGGCTGCAGTCACCATCTGCAGTGATTTTGAAGCCCCAAAAAATAAAGTCTGACACTGTTTCCCCATCTTTTCCCATGAAGTGATGGGACCGGATACCATGGTCTTACAGGTGACAGAAGCGGAAGGGGCCCTGGGGCGGGGGAGGAGCCTTGTATTGCATCATGGGATCTGACAGATCTCCAAGGGCACAGAGCCAAGCAACGGACAGGACAATGACCTGCTACCACAGAGCTGCTGTGTGGGGACAGCCCGCAGACATCTGAGAACAGCCCTGCTGTGAGGGCGGACACATGTTCACAGTGAATGTGGGAGGAAAACCAAGCTTTTCCTAACACATAATCCCTCTCCACAGAGCTAAACAGAATCTCTCAACGTCAGGGTTTAAGGAGAGCTAAGACATTCTAAGTCTTCAACCAGTCTGTACACTAAGTCTTTTACAATACTGTTACATGAGGTATTTTTTAAAGACACAGGATAATATTCACAAGTTTCCAAGGTCACATTTAGCATTTTATATAGCATATTCTTATCTCTAATCATGAACAACCCCTCTAAGTATAACATCAATTTTACAGATGAGAAAAATGAGATTCAAAGATGGCAGCTGACCCAAGGCCACCTGGTAGCAGGTCAGGGACAGGTAACCCACGCGTCTCTGAACCACAAGCAGTACCTGTTACTAAAGTTAAGCCACTTCCAAATTTTACCTTGTTCAAAAAAGAGGTGTGGGGCTCATGGTTATTTAGTGACTTTTCTATTGCTGAATAAAAACAGCTCAATAAAATAAAATGAAAGACCAAAGGCAGGCCAACTTTAGTCTGAATGAATCCCTTATTCGAAGTTGGCCAGATATAAATAGGCTCATAACAGAACCTTATCCTGAGGATACTGTTAATGGCACGTGCAGAAATGGAAAAGGAAGCTCCTCCTGAACATATTATGAGGTCATCTGGGAACAATTAAAGGAAAACAAAATAAATACAGAATATAAAGGGCTCTGAGCTAACGCACCGGTTAGTTATAGCACCTGTATAAACAGTAATCCACGGACTGCAAAGTTAACGCAGAGCCCGGAAAAGAGGAAGGTCCACTGAGGGCCCATTAACCTCAAAATTACCACAATAACAGCACATGAAGAAAAACTCTATTATTAAGCAGTAATTTACAGTCACACAAGTAGCCAATTTTATACCAATACACACAGTAGTTGGGATCTTCCCGGTAGCTCAGATGGTAAAGAATCTGCCTGCAATGCAGGAGACCCGGGTTCGATCCCTGGGTCAGAAAATGCTCTGGAGAATGGCACCCCACTCCAGTATTCTTGCCGGGAGAACCCCATGGACAGAGGAGCCGGGCGGGCCGCAGTCCCTGGGGTCGCACAGAGTCGGGCACGACTGAGCGACTGACCCTACCACTGGTATAGAGGTGCTGGGCTTCCCGGGGGTGCTGTGGTGAAGAATCCGCCTCCTAAAGCAGGAGACGTAAGAGACTATGGGGTCAGCCCCTGGGTCAGGAAGATCCCCTGGAGAAGGCACAGCAGCCCACTCCAGTACTCTTGCCTGGGAAATCCACGGACAGACGAGCCTGGCGGGCTATAGTCCATAGGGTCGCAGAGCTGGACGGCACATATGAGTATATGAAGCAGCTAATATCATATCTGGGTGAGATCCCTTTTCTTGCTATTGGCTATGATCTTACACTCTGAAAGACACTGTTTTCATAAAGCAAATATTGAAAGAAACAATATACAAGTAAGAGACTCACTGTTTTCCAATAATCAATATAAATGTATTCAAACTTCTAAAAATATCCTGAGTCATAAAACTTTCATTTTAATGATGCTTAATGCATACTTGTCAAAAATCCTAGCTCAGGTTTTAAAAAACTGGCAGGCACTCTTACTCTGAGATCAATCCAAGCTACTTATTCAGTATTCCCACTCAACAGAACAAAGGAAACGGACATTCTGTTCTCTTCCACTGGTAGTCGCATAAAGCAAAGTAGGAGCCTTTTTCTTAATGGTAACACCATAAAGTAAACAGAATTTATTAATCTGCTGATTAAACAATTAACTAGAAATACATTCAGCTTCAAATCTATGAGTTCACGGTATTATCCTAACATTCATTCATTGAACGAATATTCATTGATGGCCTTCTACAGAAACCCTCTCTGCCTATGAGTTCACATATATAACAGGAATCACTTCAGTTGAGTCACTCTTTGTGACCCCAAGGACTGCAGCATGCCAGGATTCCCTGTCTATCACCAACTCCTAGAGCTTGCTCAAACTCATGCCCATTGAGACAGTGACGCTATCCAACCATCTCATCCTCTGTCGTCCCCTTCTCCTCCTGCCTTCAGTCTTTCCCAGCATCAGGGTCTTTTCCAAAGAGTCAGTTCTTCACATCAGGTGGCCAAAGTATTGGAGCTTCAGCATCAGCATCAGTACTTCCAATGAATATTCAGGACTGATCTCCTTTAGGATGGACTGGTTGGATCCCCTTGTAATCCAAGGGACTCTCAAGAGTCTTTTCCAACACTACAGCTCAAAAGCATCAATTCTTCGGTGCTCAGCTTTCTTTAAGGTCCAACTCTCACAACCATACATGACTACTGCAGAAACCATAGCCTTGACTAGACAACATTTGTCAGCAAAGTAATGTCTCTGCTTTTTAATATCCTGTCTAGGTTGATCATAGCTTTTCTTCCAAGGAGCAAGCATCTTTTAATTTCATGGCTACAATCACCAACTGCAGTGATTTTGGAGCCCAATAAAATAGTCTGTCACTGTTACCACTGTTTTCCCATCTATTTGCCATGAAGTGGTGGGACCAGATGCCATGATCTTCGGTTTCTGAATGTTGAGTTTTAAGTCAGCTTCTTCACTCTCCTCTTTCACTTTCATCAAAAGGCTCTTAAGTTCCTCTTCAGTGTCTGCTATAAGGGTGGTGTTATCTGCATATCTAAGGTTACTGATATTTCTCCCCGCTATCTTGATTACAGCTCTTACTTCATCCAGCCTGGCATTTCTCATGATGTACTCTGCATATGAATTTAATAAGCAGGGTAACAATATACAGCCCTGACATACTGCTTTCCTGATTTGGAATCAGTCCATTGTTTCATGTTCGGTTCTAACTGTTGCTTCTTGACCTGCATACAGATTTCTCAGGAGACAGGGCAGGTGGTCTGGTATTCCCATCTCTTTCAGAATTTTCCACAGTTTTTTGTGATCCACACAGTCAAAAGCTTTGGTATAGTCAATAAAGCAGAAATAGATGTTTCTCCAGAACTCTCTTGCTTTTTCCATGATCCAGTGGATGTTGGCAACTTGATCTCTGGTTCCTCTGCCTTTTCTAAATCCAGCTTAAACATATGGAAGTTCTCGGTTCACGTATTGTTGAAGCCTGGCTTGGAGAATTTTGAGTATTACTTTCTAGCATGTGAGATGAGTGCAATTGTGTGATAGTTTGGACATTCTTTGGCATTGCCTTTCTTTGGGATTGGAATGAAAACTGACCTTTTCCAGTCCTGTGGCCACTGCTGAGTTTTCCAAATGTGCTGACATATTAAGTGCAGCACTTTCACAGCATCATCTTTTAGGATTTGAAATAGCTCAACTGGAATTCCATCATCTCCACTAGCTTTGTTGGTAGCAATGCTTTCTAAGGTCCACTTGACTTAATGGGAATAGTAAGTGATTTAAAGAAGCCCCAAAAATGCATGGCTCAAAGTAAGCTTTCTCTAAAAAGTCAGTGACCAGATCTTCACAACTTAGCCACAGCAAAAACAAAACCAGAAGTCCCAGATGAGTGATTTACATCAATGTGACCAAAACGACATCCTTCCCCCACCGGTGCTGCAACTGGAGGGAGACAGCAGAAGCTTCAGTGGCGTTTCCCTGCTTCATCTGAGGTGCTATAGTCCCAGAACATCGCTGAGGTGTACACTCAACTGAGAATATAAAAATACCTTCCGGAGCAGTACTCTCCTTTCCAAATTACTGGCTTCTGAAAGCTAGCTAAGTGGAAATCGTTCCTTAGGTCTTATGTTTAACTAAGGTTTTAAATGTAGGGCTAGAAATTTTACACAGAACACGAGGAGGAATTGCAGTGACAGAGGCATTCTCTCAGGGCACGGCCACAAGGCACAACCCAGGAGACGCTGGTCGCCCAGCGCCCACAGCAAACTCAGGAAAGCAGTGTGAGCGGCCGCCCTGCACCTGGGCCACAGGAAGCTCAACAGACGTCATCTGGGTGTTTTGTTCTGCTTTATTCTCACCCTCTTTTCTCCCCATTTTTCCTCTTCCCTCTGGAGTCACAGGGGACTAAGTGTCGCCTGGCTTCCATGGTGGAGCCTCTAGCTGGCTTAGACTCTCCTAAGCTCCAACTCAAGGAGAACTAAATAATTTTTTTTAACATATATGATCTTCAATCGAAGGGAAGTATAAAAACCACAAATGAAAAGTCTAGGTTTAAAGACACACATTGCATCTGACTACAATGCAGGAGACCCAGGTTCAATCCCTGGGTTGAAAAGATTCCCTGGAGAAGGGAATGGCAACCCACTCCAGTACTCTTTCCTGGAGAATCACATGGACAGAGGAGCCTGGTGGGCTACAGTCCATGGGGTCGCAAAGAGTTGGACACGACTGAGCAACTTCACTTCACTTCACATGTGTGTATATATTAAAAAACCATACAGCTACTTGCTTACATGTAAGGCACATTCATTTGTAACAGCAACACTCTCAGTCTCTCCCCACTTCCTACCTTCCACTGACTCCTCACTAATTTAAATCTCTGGATAGAAAGAAGCTGAAAGGGAGAAAGGATTAGGACATCAGTAACAAACAAACTCAAAAATTCCAAGAGATTCGAGCATTCAATATCATAATTGGGCATGTAGTGTGTGATTTTACTGATAGACATTTATTGTTAAGTGGTACCTTTATAACATGAAAAATTAAGTACTTCATAATGCATTACAGTATGTCGACAGATATATAAACTCTTTCTCATGAAATAACTAGATAGGTATGTCAACTCATGACATGAAACAATATAAGAAATCATCCTATTTTCCTGAATATGTTTGCATGGTTCAAAAATCAAAACTGCATTGAAAAGTGCACATTGAAGCTTTGTTCCCGCTCTGGTCTCAAGTCCTGTTCCTTCGTACCCTGAGTGGCAGTCATCTTTACTAGTTTTTTGATAATCTTTCCAGTGTATTTATACAAATACTAGTAAGTACAAATGAAGTGAAAGTCGCTCATTCGTGTCACTCTTTGCAACTCCATGGACTATATACAGCCCATGGGATTCTCCAGGCCAAAACACTGGAGTGAGTAGCCTTTCCCTTCTCCAGGGGATCTTCCCAACCCAGGGATGGAACCGAGTCTCCGGCATTGCAGGCGGATTCTTTACCAGCTGAGCCACTCGGGAAGCTCATGAGTACAATATACATTTTTTATTATGCTCCTTAGAGAAAAGGCACAAATAGCATCTTCTGACCCACACCCTGAGTTTTTAAAATCAATTTATTTGCGAGATCCCTCCACAACAGTACAAAAAGCTCCTCCTCATTCATTTTTCAGAGCTGTGGTAACCTACTGTGTGGATGGAGCATAATTTATCAACCAGGGCCCTTTCATGTTGCTTCCAAAGTACCTCTCGAGATGATACACTTTTCAAATCGCTCCTGTTACTGTAACAAAGTGAATTATAAACACCACAGGATTTGCTTCCTTAGACCTATAATAACACAGCGTATCCGTGACCTGCTCGCTGAGGGCCGCCCCCCACACTGTGCAGCGTGGTTTCCCCACCAGAGACGGGACCTACGCCGAGCAGGGGGAGCACGGCGCCCTAACGCTGGGCCCCAGGGGAGCCCGGTGACCTCCTGTGCACATTCTGTAAGAACCGTCAGGAATTCCTGCGTCACGTGGCTGCATTCTCTCCCCATCAAAGCTGCATGTCTTTATTACAGGATTTCTCAGAGCCTCTAATTAATCACTGTGAATCTCCCAGAAGTACAGCCTGTGACATTTCCCAAACTTGATTTAGCTACAAAATGGTTCTTTTGCAAAACCTTCTACAGGTACACAGTATTCTGGAAAATAAACTTTAGCAAATACTGGGGTGAATTTATTAATCAGTCATCTAGTTAAGCAAAACATAAACCTGTGAACTTTCAAGAAAGGCACAAAACCAAGCTGAGCTAATTTTTAGACTAGGCCTTGGCTGTTTTTCGAATTATAAAGTCCTTTAAAATCTAAATATAAGCTATTTGACCCTCTTCTAGAAAGTAACACACACAAGCTTATATTTTTTCAGTTTCTGTGGATTCAAGGACCCCAGAGGCACTTCCACAGTCCCCATGGGCCCATCTATTTTAGAAGCAATTTTAAATAGACTGCTGTATTTCTATGGCACCATTAATACCCAATGCTAGGACAGAACTCAGGGCACTTTTCACACAACGCTAATAAAAAAATAGCAGAAAATTCACCATGACGTGCTCCTTGGTGCAAGTGAATAAAGCATACTCAAAGGGATCATATTTAACAATTAATGCTATCAGGAAAACTAAATTCTATTCAATAACTGTGGGAAATACTGATATTACAAGTAGTTATGGTCTGATTTTTACACGTGTCTCTTATTGTAAAAAAATAAATTAACAGAATTAAGAAATTTGGCCTTTAATTCATCTTATACAATATGTAATCTTTTCTGTGATTTTAAAAACACAATACGTTAGACAGTTGCATCTATTGAAATAAAATTCTGCAGCAAATCTGAACAAGACTTTGTAAATGCCCAGGAGAAACAAAGAAAATTCCATGCTTTTTAAATGCAGAGAAAAGAATTCCCAAGCATGATTACATGCTAGCAGCAGAAATGACTAGGAGAGAAGAGGTATTAATATTACACTGAAAGGTGATACGTGCAGGGCCACCACAGCTGGTTGGAGGGCGAGTCAGAAGGGCACCGCCAGGAGAGAAGCAGCAGAGGCTGAAGCCCAGCCCGAGCTCCTCTCATCAGGCCTGATGCTAAGGCTGCAAGTCAGACAAACGCAGCCCCGTAATACCCTCTGCCCTCCCTTCCCTGACACCTCCTCCCCTCAGAACCCCACCCACTCAAGGCAAATATTACAAAGTGCTAAAATTTTGAAAAAGAAGACATGTTTTCTAGATCAATAACCCAGTGGCCAAAGCATAGTAAAACGGGAACTTCTAATTTAAATTCTTATCAAAAATTTGTTTCTAAATGACTTATTTGAACAGAAACAGTCCCACTACTACTATGAAACTCAAAGGGAAGAAAGTCCACTATGCATACATTTGCTTTATTCCTTTTTTGGGGGGGGAGGGGGAGGTTATTGTTGAATACATTAATTTCTAAAGTGAGAGGAATTCTGTGTAAGTACTATTAGTATTTTAACAGAATAAAGAGTAGTATTAGGCTGAAAATATTCTGTATATAAAAGAACATGTACCAAACACAAAAGCATCAAGTGTTAACTATATATTATGGGAAATTATGAGAAAAAATGATTTTGAGTGTCATCTTTTCCCTTCTTATGCTCTGCATGAGTATAGGCATCTTGCAAATTGTGAATCCATTTTTAAAGATACACCCACTTCCCAGGTTCCTAATGAGAAATGATAAACAAGTCAAAAGCTCTCCAAATCAAATAATCTGACAAAAAGGAGCAAGGCGGCCCTAGAATCCAGGAAGGAGAATGCTACACAGCCTGACACGTGAGAAGGATGAGACCCAAATGACACCAGTCGGTACAACACTCCACAAAGAAACAGAAAGGATAGTTAAAATATGAGTGCATCTTCTTCTACTTCGTTATGAAAGCATTGTTTCACCTTTCACTGTGGCATTTACTGCTCTAAATAAGCTTATTAAAATTCAAACCGTGGCTAAAGAAAACGTAAAACACTTAATAATATGCTTGAAACAGCCAAACTAGAGCTTTTCTGTACCAGCATATCGGCTCCAGATAAAAATGCAAATCTATATCATCATCTCATGATCTTCCTAAAGAAAGCAAGCACTGAAAACACGTTTGGCCACTAACAGTCAATGAAAAGCATTCAGCCATGGAAGCAGAGAGTCAGGAACTTAGGAATCCGTCACCAGTCCAGTCTGCTGGCCCTCTGCCTTCAGCAGGCCGCCAGCAGCAGCACCGTCAAATACTGTCAGGACACGACGCCACCACAGGTCCCGTGACGGTGTATTATCATTATACAGCAGACCCTTCAACAATCCATGCAGATTTCTGTCCAAGAAATACATATCACAGCTCTGCACAATCCACAGGCAGTTGAATCTGTGGACGTGGAACTGCAGACACGGAGGATTTTTGACTGCGTGGAGGGTCGGCACTCATCTCTGTTCTGTTCAAGGGTCAGGTGCAGTTACAAATAATCCTCAAAGTCTCCCTAAATCGTAAAATTCAATGAGTATTACTCAACAAAATACATGAAGTTGACTGCTAACAAAAACAGAGGCTAACTTCACTAAAAGTTATAATGGTATAGCTACCCAGTTTGTACAGAAATCAAAAATTCTCATATTCACAGGAGGGCTTAAAAAAGAAGGGGAAGTAGCTGACTGATCTTTACGCATATAAAAACTGATGGTCATTGTAAAACTGAAAACAGTGTATGCATAAAAGTGGAACTATAGAAGAAGTCGTAATCAATAAGAGGAAGCTATCATCTATCATGGAAATCAAAAGCCGCACTGAATAATCTATCATTTTAACCCTATGAATCACCTGTATGCTCTTTGCTATAAAAGCCCCATTTTGTGAGCTGCAGATACGATCCAATTTAAGATCACATGTGTACAAAATACAGTAAGAAAGAAAGGAAAGGAAAGCGGAAGAAAAACACCCATTACAGGATGTTGACAACTATCAGTACCAAGGTTTCAGCACACCACATACCACTAAAACGACACACCAGTTCCTTCACCACCACCCTACTTTGGCTTTAGATTGTAACCTACGCAAGTAACTGCAGTCAAGCGCAACAAAACACTATTTTCGTATCTTAAGTTCTCTTAGAAGAAAACCGGTATACTTACCAGGCTCAGTTACCAAACAAAGCAGTTCAGTCCAACTCAAGTGTTCTATGGTTTCAGCTGAACTGAAGACAGATTTGCTATTTCTCCCTTTTTCACACCTCCATGGATGGCGACCCAGAGACACCAACTTACAAGGCCAAAGGGGAACTAAAAGCCTTATCATGTGCCCGGGGTGCATGATATCCCTAGAGCTATCCAGAGAGCTCCCCAAAGAGACTGCACACTTACAGACCTATCAATCACCTCTACTACCAATCATCTCTGAAGTCATACCAGGTTGTTAACATCTCTCATTTCTACTAACAACTACTTTCCTAAAAGTATTTCTCACAGGCTCATGAATGTATTTTAACTGGCACTCA
This sequence comes from Madoqua kirkii, assembly GCA_006408675.1. Classification (NCBI taxonomy): domain Eukaryota; kingdom Metazoa; phylum Chordata; class Mammalia; order Artiodactyla; family Bovidae; genus Madoqua; species Madoqua kirkii. The sequence goes on from SJYC01026137.1 coordinate 22,562, forward strand.
CTGATGGAATTAGCACAAACGCAAATACTATCACTGTGTCCACGACACTTGCCAAAATAACCTCACTGAGACTAGAGCTCTGCCCACCTTGTCTGACTGCATCCCCAGTGCCTGTACCAAGAGATACTTAATCGAAATGCAGTAAAATGGATGAACTTAGCTAACAAGTAACAGAATTCTGTTAAATCACGTACTGTTTACAAGAAGCACATTTGCTAAAACCTGAGAACCTTCTAACAGTGCTATTTGTGTAACAAGATTTAACAGGATGAGTTTTTGTAATAAAGCAAATAAAAATTGCAGAAAAAGACATGACTGAGCACACAAGCAAAACAAAAATTGCTTTTTTTTCCCTATTAAATGACTTTCCTCTGTATCCCAAAACCATACTCAATGAAAATTATAGACTTTTAAGAAAAGAAAGCTTGAAGCCTAAGTTATGAAACAGATGGGCTCCAGTTTCAGAGTAACATAAACTGCTATCAATTCATTCAAAAATTTTTGCATAATTACATACTTAAGATGGCATTTTAGGAATAATCAGTTTATTCTTTTTTTTTTCCACTATGCTAAGCAGTTGGTTAGGCATTAGAGAAGTTACAACTGACAAATATAAGCTTCCACTTTTTCTACTTTCATTTACCAGGGGAAAATCAATGAGGAAAGCGTTAACTCTGTCAATGCAAACAGCTCCTCTCTTCCCAGTTTTCAAGTAACAGTGTTCTCTACTAACTTAAATCAACAATTTTCCTGTCCTCTCATTCTATTTTTAGATTGTGATAGGTTATCATCTTTGATTTACCTTATCAATGTGTATATGGCTACTGCAGCCAAGTCTTCTCTTCCCAAGACTTAGGAGGCAAACACTTCCAAAGTGCTCCCCTGCCAAGTCATTAATAACGGCGTTTGATAATCCCCCTGTCCTCTGTCTCCCTCACTTGACCACAGCTGCTTCTGTCTCCGTTGGAGATTACAGAATGGGTTCCCAGTGTTATCACAAGGAATGAAGGATTTAGTAAGGCAATGCATTATAACAGGCTTCCTTTACTAGCTAAGAAGATAATATTTGAGAACACATCATAGTTTCTCTCCAGCTTTAAGAAAACACTGAGGCTCTTTACCGCTCTGAACTAAAAGTCTGGAAATGATAAATTTAAGAACACCCAGGTGCATCTGATACATGCTATGAGAGAAGATGCTAAACAATACATCTAAAACAAGCTTATTCAAAGGCCACACAAAGAATTACAATAGATTCCTTAGGACAGACAATTTCCAGGATTCTATTACCATCGGTACCAGTGATGTTCCAAAAACCACTGCTAAATAGCTTCACTGTCTGGATACGTTTTCTCCATGTTTTGAGAAGTCATAGATGAACACGCTGAATACTCTCCAGGGCCTTACAGTCTCTAAAAGGACGGGGAGGTGGAGGGAGGTGGAATAAGTGAAATTCTTGAATAAGAATACATGAAAAGCAATTTTCCTGTTAGTTGTGAAAGACTGGAAAATTTTTCACTGCAACCTTTCCTCCTTTGCTGTAAGTAGGAAAATTTCTAACACCTCTCTGCCCTTTGAGTCACAACCGTGGGGACCTGTGCATCCCCCACGAAAGCAGGAAGTCGGTTTCTCTAGTCTAGGCCCGTCGGGTATCCCAAACTAGGAGGCAGAACTTCTGAAAGCCCACCCCCAACTGCCCCTCACCCGAGACCACTCCGAGCTCCAGAGGAAACGCGCCCTGGCTGGGAAGGAGTAGCGCGCAGGGCTCGCCAGGAACACCTTCCTCTCCACGCTTGGCCGGTGGCAAGAGGGCACTCGGGTTCTCGGCAGGAGAGGCGGCGGCGCACCGGGCAGATCGGCGGCGAGAGGAACCGTGGCCGCCAAAGGCGGGCGGCTCGTCCACGCGGCCGGAGAAGTCCCGAAACAAAGCGCACGGCTTGAGGGCGGTGGGCCGACGGGGAGCTTCACCAGCCTCTCACCGCGGCCTGCGGCGTCGCCAGGTGGGACCGCGCGCCTCCCGGGGGAGAGGGTGGGCTTCCCAGGGTCTGACCGGCGCCGAGATCCTCGGAAGCGAGCCCCGGGAGGAGAGAAGGCCGGGAAGGAGAGGAGAACGCCGCGAGGCGGAGGCGGCGCCTGCCGGGCTGCTGGGCCCCCGGGACGCGCCGCCGGCCCCGCTCCGGCCTCCCCAGCGCCGCCCGCCCGCCCCCCGCCCCAGGCAGCCACACAAAGGGGCGGCCAGGCGCGCCGGCCGCGGCGGCGGCGGGGCCGAACCCCGGACAGCGGCCGCCCCGCCGGCCCCCACCTTTGTCC
>SJYC01026141.1:0-37953 GCA_006408675.1 Madoqua kirkii
AGACGGCAGCCCACCAGGCTCCCCCGTCCCTGAGATTCTCCAGGCAGGAACACTGGAGAGGGTTGCCATTCCCTTCTGCAATGCATGAAAGTGAAAAGTGAAAGTGAAGTCGCCCAGTCGTGTCCTACTCTTAGCGACCCCATGGACTGCAGCCCACCAGGTTCCTCTGTCCATGGAGTTTTCCAGGCAAGAGTACTGGAGTGGGGTGCCATTGCCTTCTCCTAACAAAGAGCAGACCCAACTAAATAAATAAATGAACATTTTAAAAAATCATTCATAGGATGATTAAAAGTTGACAATTCATAGATAAGCCAAGACTCAATTTGCTAAATTTCCTTTACTTATAGCATCAATATTCATCAAATGTGCTTCTTCACACTCTGAAAATGTCCTTGTGACTGAATGACCTCTGCTAGGGAACAGTTTAACAGAATGTATTTCCAATGATTTTAATGAGCTTTGAAGGTTGGTACAAGCCTCTGCACCATGATTCACAGGTGTTTTCCGAGGCTCTCGTTCTGATGTGCCCAGTAACCTTGGCCATTTTAGCACCTGTCTTCCATGGGAACGTGCAATGGTCTGAAATCATGGTCAGTGGCTGGTACATGTGAGTTTTAGTTGGAGGTTTATTTACTTTCCACTATTCTTTACTTTTCTCCCAAATGCTGATTTATTATTTTCCTTCTCTTCCCTTTACCCCCACATTTCCCCTCTGCTTATTTCTATCTTGTCATTGCTCTTTTTACGACAAGATGATACAGTCCTGGATAACATGCTGACAGTGGATGCTGTGCGCCCAACACAGCCCTCTGGGGTCAAGGACCTCAGTCCTCTGGCTGAAGGGAACTGGCTGCTCGTGGTTCACAACTCAGTTGCTCTTCTGAAATTGTCCCCAGCTGAAGGAAGCTACCTTGCCCAAGATGATGATTCTCTCTGGGGACAGCATGCATCCAAAAAGACGCAGACCCTCTGTCTCAGTTTGGAACAACTCCAAAGGACCATCCCAGTTCCCAAGGCCTGAGTGGGATCTATTGAGGCTTCTTTTGCGATTGCCATTATGGTTTACCTTCTCCCTTTGTTCTCCTGCTTTCCTTGAAAGTGAAAGTCACTCAGTTGTGTCTGGCTTCTTTGCAACCCCATGGACTGTAGCCCGCCAGGCTCCTCTGTCCATGGGGATTCTCCCGGCAAGGATACTGGAGTGAGTTGCCATGCTTATCTCATAACTCAGTGCTCTAAAGATTGTGTATTTTTAATTGAGGATAATGTTTTAATAAAAGTTTTCATATTTCAATGAACATCCAGATAAATAAAACAATTTAAAATAATTTACTTCTTTAACTTCAAAAATTATCAGATCAATTTAATCAAGCAGGCACTCTAGATCAGTTTCATTACCTGAACCGTCCCTAACACTGCCTATTACCATATTTCATAAAATCGAAATCCTCGAGCATTGAGAAAGAAAGGCTTTAAGAATTAGATGGTTCACAGTATCTAACTGGCTGTGCGTGCTACACTACATCTGTGTTTTTGCCAGCTGAGCAGGTGGGTGGAATGTAGACAATGTGCGTTTTGTTGAATGAGAATTTAACACCGTGTGTATGTGTGCTCATTCACTCAGTCACGTATCCAACTCTTTGTGACCCCGTGTATGGTAGCCTGCCAGGCTCCTCTGTCCATGGGATTCTCTCAGGCAGGAATACTGGAGTGGGTTGCCATTTCCTCCTCTAGGGGATTTCTCTGACCCAGGAATCTAACCCACATCTCTTGCATTGGCAGGTGGATTCTTTACCATGAATGAGAATTTAACACCGTGTGTATGTGTGCTCATTCACTCAGTCACGTATCCAACTCTCTGTGACCCCATGTACTGTAGCCTGCCAGGCTCCTCTGTCCATGGGATTCTCTCAGGCAGGAGTACTGGAGTGGGTTGCCACTTCCTCCTCTAGGGGATTTCTCTGACCCAGGAATCTAACCCACATCTCTTGCACTGGCAGGTGGATTCTTTACCATCACCGTGTGTATGTGTGCTCATTCACTCAGTCACGTATCCAACTCTTTGTGACCCCGTGTATGGTAGCCTGCCAGGCTCCTCTGTCCATGGGATTCTCTCAGGCAGGAATACTGGAGTGGGTTGCCATTTCCTCCTCTAGGGGATTTCTCTGACCCAGGAATCTAACCCACATCTCTTGCATTGGCAGGTGGATTCTTTACCACTGGGCCAGGTGAGAACATACCTGAAAATATTTCACCGTCCTCTCTGATGAGTGGCTGAGTCTTCTCACCATCACTGCAGGTGGATTCTTAACCACTAAACCACCAGCAAAGTCTTGAGCCAAGCCTTTAAAAAATATTCATAGCTCAGCTTCCTCCTCACTCTGTTACTCCCTTTACTGACTTGGAGCTGACGCAAATGAGGTCTCAGGGAAGTGGGGGCTATGTGATTTTCAGGACACAATGAAAGGGGCCTGAGGTGCAGGAAATGTGCCTGCACACTCCCCGAGGCCTCCCCTTAATCACTGCACAGCCTCTCTCCACTAAGCCCCCAGCACTCTCATTTTCATCCTTGGAGAACTGATTAAAGTCTTTCCTGGTGACGTTTTCCAAACTCAGGCTTATTTGGTGTGTGTTTAGGGGGTGGAAGTGGAGGTGATGGAGTTTATAGAAGAGCGATCGCTACCAACAAACTAATCAATTAAGCCACGAAAATAGAAAGTGAGCCGATGGTAGACTAAAGATGAGAAACAGGAAGAAAGGAGAAAGGGTTCTGTTACTGAAGTGTTTCCTGAGCTTCACGAAGGCACACCTGTTGGTACTGCTTGCTTTAACTGGCCGCTACTGAAATCCCTTATCAGCCTGGGTCAGGCCATGGGGTCGCAAAGAGTCAGAAAGGACAGCGAGTGAGCATGCATGCCGGCAGCTGTAATAAAGTGACCTGAAAATGTAAGATGGTCAAGCCTAGTACGAGTTTATATCTTGCTCAGGTAAGTTGTTTCTGGGTGATGGGCAGCTCTCGGGCACTTCAGGCCCCTTTTCCTCTTCCCTGAGACCTCGTCTGCATCAGCTCCAAGTCAGTAAAGGGAGTGATAGAGTGAGGAGGAGGCTGAGCTATGAATATTTTTTAAAGGCTGGGCTCAAGACTTCACTGGTGGTTTAGTGGTTAAGAATCCACCTGTTAGTGTAGGGGACACGGGTGTGATCACTGCTCAGGGAAGACCCCACATGCCACTGGGCAGCTAAGCAGCTACTGAAGCCCATGCTCTAGAACCTGGCGTCTCTGCAGCAAGAGACGCCACCATAAGAAGAAGCCTGTGTGTGTGTGTGTGTGTGTGTGTGTGTGTGTGTCTGTGTGTGCGCGTGAGTATGCTCATTCCTGTCCGACTCTTTGTGACCTCTTGGATTGTAGCCCACTAGGCTCCTCTGTCCAGGCAAGAATACTGGAGTTGGTTGCCATTTCCTCCTCCAGAAGATCTTCCTGAACTAAGGTTCCAACCCAAGACCTCTGCACCCCGGCATTGGCAGGCAGATTCTTTACCTTTGTGTCACCTGAGAAGCAAGAAACCTGTGCACTGCAACCGAGAGTAGCCCCCACTCGCTGCAACTAGAAAAAAAACCCTGAGCACAGCAAGGACGACCCAGCACAGTAACGAATAAATGAATAGAAAAGTGTTTGAAAGGCTCGGCTCAGAAACGGCACGGGTCATCTCTGCACATGTTCTTTTGGTTGGAATTCAGTCTCACTGCCTCAGCTGATCACAAGGGCACCTGGGAAACGTGGTCCAACTTCCAACATGAGCAAGAAGAAGGGGGAACATTCCTGCAGAACAGACAACAGACCCAGGACTAGACACAGAGCCTTTGTGAGGCTGAAAGAAGACAAGCAAATATGTAGCTTTGCAAACCATGCTGAGGAAGCTTAAAGGGGCCAGTCAACAAACATCCATTTCTTCAGCCCTCCTTAGAGTGCCTGAAACTTGGTATTTTAAAAAAACTCGAATCTTTCACTAATAGTTGCGCCAAAACACCAAAGTGATCCCCGCAGTAGAGCACTCTGTCTCTCCCAGACAGGTATCCTCTTAGGAACCGACCGGAGAGTTAAGTCGGGCTTTTCCCTCTCCCTCCCTCTGATGCAGTGATCACATTGTCCTGGATAGCTGCTGATATCACTATCTGCACGCTGCCCCACCCTCACCACTACTCTGGGCACTAGAATTTCAATCTCCAAGTCCTGTGAAACTTAATCAGTCCGTTTTCTGAATGTTTTGTCAAGCAATGGATAAACTCTTTTCATAAAACAATAAGGGGGAAAAATCATTTCTCTTGATCTATTGGCACAAGAAAACAGTGACTCTTTTATTGCAACTTTGGAGTCAGAGATGAGAATTTTATTTGAAGATGACAACTTGGTAGTTAATGGTTTTCTTTTTGTACTTACTCGCTCTTCCAGATGAACAACACAGAATAATTGGTCTTTCTGAAGATGGGCTCACACCAGGAGAGCTTGCCACCCATACTGTGTTGTTTTTAGTTCAAAAAGGACATTGCTGAGGGTAGATGTGATCAGATTTATGAGTCAGACAAAGCTGTCTGTGTGGGAGGCTTCTGCTTTGTAGCCTAAATGGATAACTCAGGTGTGTCAACACATAAAACAACTGAATAATAATTAAGAACTGTCGTGAGCACCACCACACTAGATATTTTCAGTGTTTACCAGTAGCATCTGCTCATATTTACAAATCACTTTACAATGTTCATAAAAGTATCTTACCTCAATTATTTATTTGTAACAAGTTTTACAGCAAGTGTAGATAATGTTTTTTTTTTAATTGCTGGTTACATCCCCTAAGGCAAAACCCGCCTCCTAATTAATTTAGGCTTGTTTTTCCTTAAAGAAATATCAAGCATCAAAATCCCTTCCTTTTTCAGCTAAGCAAAGAATGCCAAAAAGTACACATCTTACAACAATACTTTAAAATATGCTTTGTTTCCACACTGTGGCCAGTTAGGAGAAAAGGAGACAGATATGAAGAGAAGAAAGAGGTGGGAGCAATAGAGACAGAGAGATGAGCAGATACAAAAAGAGAAAGAAAAGCACGAACGGCAAGTAAGGGGCTTTGAGAAGTAAAAAGCAGGAGGAGAACGAGGAAGAAAAACGGAGGGGAAGGAAGAGCAGAATTCTTTCTTGAGCGGAACAGGGAACAATTTGAACACAATGAAGGACAGAACTCGCTTTCAGGGAAGGGAACTGGAGGAAAGGCTTTTCTCCTACCACGGCCATTATGACCAGAGCAATGCTAAGACTGAATGAGGTCAAGTCCAAGGTTGGTCCAGCGAGGAGTGGAGGTTTCTTTCACTTTCTGTGAGTTCTACAAAATCCATGTCTCTCCAGTCACTGAAACGATCCCTTCTTTATGCATTCTTAGATTCTTTTTTTTTTAATTGAGATATAATTTGCACACTATCATATTCACTTTTTAAAAACTTTTATTTTATATTGGAGAAAAGCCAATTTAAAATGTTGTGATAGTTTCAGGTGGACAGCAAAGGGACTCAGCCATATACATACATGTATCCATTCTGCCCCCAAATCCCCTCCAATCCAGGCTGCCACATAACAATCAATTTCATTTTTTAAAAGTGTATTTTTGAGGACTTCCTGGTGGTCCAGTGGTTAAGACTCTGTGCTTCCCATGCAGGGGGGCGTGGGTTCAATCCCTGGTCAGGGAACTAATATCCCACATACCACACAGGACAGCCAAAAACAAACAAAAAAGCATATATTTCAAGGTTTTTGGTAAATTCACAAGGCTGTACATTCATGACCACTGCTGAATTCAAGAATATTTCATCATCCCTGAAAGAAACTCCATGAAAATTAACAGTAAGTCCTTATTCCCTCCTTGTACCCTCTAGCAACCAAAAATCTCCTTTATGTCCCTATTGATTGGCATATTCTAGAAAGTTCATATCATGGGAATCACACAACATGTGGCCTTCTGTGTGTGCCTTCTTTTATCAATACTTCGCATGTTTTTAAGGGTCATCCAGGTTGTAACACGTAAAGTACTTCCTTTTAATAGTTGAATAATATTGCATTGTATGGATATATTGCATTTTCTTTATCCATTTATCAGTTGATGGATATTTGAACTGTTTCACCTCTTAAAAATGAAAGTGAAGTAGCTCAGTCGTTTCCGACTCTTTGCAATCCCATGGACTGCAACCCTATCAAGCTCTTCTGTCCATGGGATTTTCCAGGCACGAGTGCTGGAGTGGATTGCCATTAGCTCTTGTGAATAATGTTGCTGTGAACATTCCTGTATAAGTTTTTTGTGATTATATGTTTCCAATTTTCTTGATTATATGCCTACAGTGAAATTGACAAATGCTTCAATAACAATATGTTTAACCTTTTGAAGAATTGCCAGCATTTTTACCAGCAAAAAAAAATCACCATTTTAGAAATGCCATATGATGCAGCAATCCCACTGTTGGGCATACACACCGAGGAAACCAGAATTGAAAGAGACACGTGTACCCCAATGTTCACTGCGGCACTGTTTACAATATCCAGGACATGGAAGCAACCTAGATGTCCATCAGCAGACGAAGGGATAAGAAAGCTGTGGTATATACACACAATGGAGTATTACTCAGCTATTAAAAAGAATGCATTTGAATCAGTTCTAATGAGGTGGATGAAACTGGAGTCTGTTATGCAGAGTGAAGTAAATCAGAAAGAAAAACACCAATACAATATATTAACGCATATATATATGGAATTTAGAAAGATGGTAACAATGACCTTATATGCAAGACAGCAAAAGAGACATAGATGTAAAGAACAGACTTTTGGACTCTGTGGGAGAAGGCGAGGGTGGGATGATTTGAGAGAATAGTGTTGAAACATGTATGTTACCATATGTGAAACAGATGACCAGTCCAGGTTCGATGTATGAGACAGAGTGCTCAGGGCTGGTGCACTGGGATGGCCCTGAGGGATGGGAAGGGGAGGGAGGTGGGAGGGGGATTCAGGACAGGAAACACATGTACACCCATGGCAGATTCATGTCAATGCATGGCAAAACCACCACAATGTTGTAAAGTAATCAGCCTCCAATTAAAAGAAAGAATCACCATTTTATTCACACCAGAAATCTATGAGTGTTCCAAAACCTCTACAACCCTAACAACACTTGTTATTGTCTAACTTTTTGATCAGGGCCATCCTAGTGGGTGAGAAATTGTTCTCAGAGTGATTTTGATTTGTATTTATCTAATGACTAATATGGGGAACATCCTTTCATGTACCTAACGATCATTTGTTATCTTCTTTGGAAAACTATCTAATCAGAACAATTGCCTATGTTTCAAGCAACCTAAATATCCATCACCAGAGTAATGGATAAAAAAAATGTGATACATATATACAAAGGAATATTACTCAGCCATTAAAAAGAATAAAATGATGCCATTTGCAGCAGCATGGATGGACCTAGAGATTATCATACTGAGTGTAATAAGTTGCAGAATTATGGTTGACATTCCTTAAATGTGGAATCTAAAAATAGATGATACAAGTTACCTTATTTACAAAGTAGAAACAGATTCAGACTTAGAGAATGAACTATGGTTGCCAGGAAGAAGGATAGGGGGATGGGATAGGTAGGGAGTTTGGGATGGACATGCACAGACCTGTACTGAAAATGGATAATCAACAAGGACCTACTGTGTAGCACACGGAACTCAGCTCAAAATTATGTGGCAGCCTGGATGGAGGGGAGTTTGGGGGAGAATGGAGGCTACATGTGCACGTATGGCTGAGTCCATAGGATGTTCACCTGAAACTATCACAACATTGTTAATTGGCTATACGCCAATACAAAATACAAAAGTTTTTTGAAAAAAACCTTTGCCTGTGTTTTAACTGGGTTGCATTTTATTATTGAGTTATAAACGTGCTTCACATATTCCAGATACAGACCCTTATCAGATATAGGATTTGTGAATATTTTCTCCCATTCTGTGGGTTTCTTTTTGCTGTCTTGATGCATAAACATTTTAAATTTTTATAATCTCCAATTTTTGTTTTCTTTGACAGATTTATGCTTTAGATGGCATATCTAAGAAACCATTGCCTGGGGACTTCCTTGGTGGTCCAGTGGTTAAGAATCTGCCTCTGAATATAGCAGACACAAGTTTGATCCCTGGTCAGGGAACTGAGATCCCATATGCTGTGGAGCACATACGCTGCACTTACTGAGCCCCCAGGCCACAGCTAGCAAGCCCACGCACTCTGGACTCCACGCTTGCAACAGGAGCAGCCTGTGTGCTGCTACTAGAGAGAAGTCTCTGCACCCTGCGGCCAGGGCCCGGCACAGCCAAACAGATGATAAAGAAAGAAAGAAATCATTGTCAATCCAAGGTCATGAGGATTCATACCTCTGCTGACTCTAAGAGTTTGATAGATTTAACTATTACATATTTAGGTCTTTAACCCATTTTTTTGAGTTGAATTCTGTATTTGTTATGAGGTAAGTGATCAGCTTCATAATTTTGCATGTGAATGCCAGTCGACCCAGCTCCATTTCTTGGACTATTCTTTCCCCATGATTTTTCCTGGCACTCTACAGAGGTGTCCGTTTCATTTAGGTTATCTTACTTGTTGGCAATACAGTTGTTTATAATAACCCTGGAGAGTCCTTTCTATTTCCGTTAGGTTGTTAATAGTATCACCTCTTTCACTGAGTCCTCTGCCTTTCTTTGTCAGCCTAGGAAAATGTTGTCAATTTTGTTGCTGCTTTCGAAGGACCAAAGTTTGGGTGTTTTCTCTATTCAAATTTTCTCTCTCCTTCTATTCTGTATTTCATTTATTTCTGCTATAATCTTTATTATTTCCTTCCTTCTGCTTGCTTTGGGTAAAGTTTGTTCTCTTTCCCCCTAGTTTCTTAAGGTGAAAGAGTAGGTTATTGATTTGAGAGCTTTTATTTTTCCAGTATAGACATTTAGAACTATAGACCGAGCATCACTTTCCCTGCATCCCATAACTTATGCCATGTGCTGTGCTTTCGTTTTCACTCATCTAAAAGTATTCCTAAGGTCATGTGACTTCTTTTCTGACCTATTATTTGTTTATGAGTATGTCATATAATTTCCAACACTTGTTAATTTCCCTAAGTTTCCTCTGTTATTGATTTCTAGTTTTAACTTATTATGATCAGAAAACATACTTTGTATGACTTCAATGATTCCAAATTTTTTAAGACTTCTTTTGCTGCTGCTGCTAAGTCACTTCAGTCGTGTCTGACTCTGTGCGACTCCAGAGACGGCAGCCCACCAGGCTCCCCTGTCCCTGGGATTCTCCAGGCAAGAACACTGGAGTGGGCTGCCATTTCCTTCTCCAATGCATGCAAGTGAAAAGTGAAAGTGAAGTCGCTCAGTTGTGTCCGACTCTTAGCGACCTCATGGACTGCAGCCTACCAGGCTCCTCTGCCCATGGGATTTTTCCACCTTAATATATAGTTTATTCTGAAGAATACTCCATGTTTACTTGAGAAGAATTTGTCTTTAGCATTTCCTGGGTGCTATAGATGTTTGTTATGTCAAGTTGGTTTGTAGTGTTATTCAAATCTTTTTTCCTTGATAATCTTCTGTCCAGTTGTTCTAGTCATTGTTTGAGTAGTGATGTGGCCCATTATTACTCTCAATTTTCTATATCTCCCTTAAGTCCTGAGGATTTTTTCCTTCTTTTTGCTTCATGAACTTGAGGCGCTGTTGCCAGGTACATAAAGATATGATTGTTATATCTCCCAGAGGAATCTGCCTACCAATGCAAGAGATGCGGGTTCAATTCCTGGGTCAGGAAGATCCTCTGGAGAAGGCAATGGCACTCCACTCCAGTACTCTTGCCTGGAAAATCGCATGGATGGAGGAGTCTGGTGGGCTACAGGCCGTGGTGTTGCAAAGAATCAGACATGACTGAAATGACTTAGCATGCACATACTTCATATCACGTCAGGTACGGATGCACTGACCACTTTATCACTACAAAATGACCTTTTTTTTTTGTCTAGTAAAAATTTTATGTTAAAGTCCATTTGTCTAATATTAATATAGCCACTCCAACTCTCTTTTGGTTGTTTGAATAGTATATCTTCTTCTATCATTTTACTTTTAACCTATTTGTCTTGAATCTAAAGTGTGTTGCTTATAGACAGCATATATTTGAATCATTTAAAAAAATCTACAAATCTTTGCCTATTAATTGGAGTGTTTAATCACTGACATTTAATGTAATTACTGATAAAGTAGAATTTATATTTACTATTTACATTTTCTGGAGAAGGAAACGGCAACCCACTCCAGTATTCTTGCCTGGAGAATCCCACGGAAAGAGGAGCCTGGCAGGTACAGTTCATGGGGTTGCAAGAGTCGGACATGACTTAGCAACTAAAATAGAAACACATTTCATTTTACTATTTGTTTTCTGTATGTCTTGTGTCTTTTTAAAATCTGTCATCTTTTTCTATTACTCCCTTTTTTGTGTGTTAAAGTCCAGTTCTCCACTATTAGTAATGCTAATTTTGAATGTTTGACAACTAAGAAATATCAGTCACTCTGAGGTTAAATCTCACTTGAGATACTGACTGTTCTTCACTATTTCAATAAAACCAAATCATGAGAAAGATTTCCAGATATGGTTGAGGATTTAGTCACCACTTGCTAGAAAAAGTAAGTATATTATCAAAGACACTATAAAATATTTTGAAAAGTTTTCTTTTGTGTCTTAACTCCTTTACATTCATTTACACATCAGATGTGAAGCACCAACTTTATGCTAGGCAATGGTGGAGGCACCAGGGAAAAACAGCGAATAAAATAGACAAAGTCCTTGTCTTTATGAATCTTGAGTTCTAGTGGGAGAGACAGTCAATGAATAGATAAACAAGTACTTTCTAACATACACAGTGAGAGAAGAACTAGGAAGAAAATAGGGTGGTGGTTTCCCAGTCAGTCCAATTGCTTAGACCTCACCTTCTAAAGCAGGAGGTGCAGGTTCAATCCCTACTCAGAGAACTAAGATCTCCCATGCCTCGTGGACAAAAAACCAAAACATAAAACAGAAGTATTATTGTAATGAGTTCAATAAAGACTTTAAAAATGACCCACATAAAAAAATTTAAAAAGCAAATAAAATACACAGCAACATGAGATCCAGGAAGAAGACAGGGTAGGGGAAAGATGCCAAGATGTATGGTGCAGGGGATATTCTAGTTTGGAGGATTCTGAGAAGTGCTCCCTGAGAAGTGCTCCCTGAGCAAGCACCTCAACGAAGAGACGGCTCAAGCTGCAACGGTCTGTTGGGATAGTGTTTGAGGTACAGAAAACAGCTGCCAATAACCTCAGCCAGCAGTGTGCTTGGCATGGTTGAAGATCAGCAAAAATTCCCATGTGGCTGAAGAGAAACAAGCAGAGCAAAGCCTGGTGAAAATACAGCAAGTTAGGCGGTCAGTGTTCACATGTCATGAGCTCATAGGCCTTCTGGTAAGCCAGTAGAGAGTCATGAGCAAAAGAATGGTGTTAGTGCTCATTTTTTAAAGGATCATTCTGGCTGCTGTATGCAGAATACACTGTCAGAGGGTATGAATGAAGTCGGAAGAACAACAAGGTGGACCCTCCTTAGGTGACTCCTAATAAACCACGCTCTAAGAAGCCATAGATTCAGGCAGAACCTGTGACTTAGTTCTAATGGACAGAACGTGGCACAGGTGATAGGATTCGCTGTCACAGTTGTATGACATTACATGAGACTTCATCTTGGAAGAGTGAGATATGAGGCCCTGTCATGGTTCTGCTGAGGAAGCAAACCCTTTCTGGCCTATGAGTGGGCCACGTGGCAGAGACCTCTAAGAACCACGGGCAGTCGCTGGACTGAGAGCTGGGCCTTCAGCTCTATAACAAAAAGACATTGAATTTTGCCAGTAATTTGAGTTAAGTAGGAAGTGGCTTCTTCCTTAGTCGAACCTCCAGATGAGAATGCAGCCTGCCAACATCTTGATCACAGACTGTCAGATGCTGAGCAGAGTTCGTTAAGATATTTCTAGGCTCCTTCTAGACCTGGGGAGACTGTGGGATAACATATGTGCAGTGTTGGTGATAATTGGTCACCCAGCAACAGAAAAACAACACAACCAATTCAGATGCTTTAGTTATAGTCCAGTCAAGATATGATAGCTGGTAGTCATGGAGATGGGGAGAAGTGGTCTGATGTAGGATGTTTTGAACACAGAGATTCTGCCAGTAACATTTGCCAGTCGCTCGGATACGGCATATGGAGAAGAGAGGAGTCCAAGATGACTCGAAGAACGGCTCCATAAATGCAGATATCCAGCTCACAAGGACCAGTTGATTTCTGTGTTTCCATCTTGATAGTAAACCCTGCTCAGACCCTGTTGGTGTGCTGTACACCTCTTCCAAGAACGTGTTTGACCCTTTTCTAAGGCAGGGTATTCTGCTCACACTTCACGTTTCAACTGAAATGTGTCCCTTTCATGAAAATGCCATCATATATGACAGTGGCTTAAGTCTTTGCTCCTGTCTTAGCCAGTTTCTGCTGCTATAACAGAATCCCACAGAACAGGTGGCTTACAAACAACAGAAATCTATTTCTCACTGTCTGGAGGCTGGGAACTCCCAGGTCAAGGCATTGACAGATTCTGTCTGGTCTACAGATAGCTGTTTTCTTGCTGTGTCCTCTCATAGCAGGAGGGGCAAAAGAACTCTGTGAGGTCTCTTTTATGAGAGCACTGGTCCCATTCACGAGGACTCCATTCTCATGACCTAATCACCTCCCAAACACTTCACCCCAAAACAGTACCAGACTGGAGAGTCGATTTCTACATATGAATTCTGGGGACACAAACATTCCGTCTACAGCACTCCGCTGGTGCATTTCTCAAAAACCTCTTAGAGCATTTGTCTCATGAACTGTGACTCATGTCTGTGCCTCTGTCTCCTACGCAAGGCAGATGGTTTTCATCTTTATATTCCAAAAGCCTAGAACAGAGTTGAGGACATCTAGAAGATATTCAAAAGTTTGATGAATAAATAACTGCAGTTATTCTGAAAATATCTGAAATCATCTGATTCAACTGTGTTTTACCTGATTCTGTCCTCCCATATCAGCATAGCTCATCTCACTATATGATCAACTAAAGCAGAAAAAATGTGTACTCATATATTATCTGTATATATGAGTGTGTGTAATAAATAGACTATACGGTAATCATTTGACAGTGTTAACTCCATAATTAATATTAGTCATAAGCACTGTGTGTGTGGGCATGTGCTTGTTTACGTGTGTTTTGTGTGTGTGAGAGAGACAGACAAAGGATTTTATAAGCTTAAAAACAAGTTTAATCCAATTTGAATTGCAGAGCCAACATTCGCCTTCTCAAACTATTGTTTCCTAGACTTGTAAAAGGATAAAAGTGAAATTTTTGAAAGGACTTTTGAGACTGGTTATTGAACCACTCAAGAACATGCAAAAAGGATAAGATAGATGCTAGGTCTCTTTTTAAAAGGAAAGGAATGTTCCAATATAAAAATATGGTATTTGTGGGCTGTGGTTTGTTCAAACACACCGGGCTAACTTTCCAGGCTTCAGTCCAATTCTGTGATGCATTCAGAAGCCCTGTGCCTACTCATAAAAATGTCTCAGATCAAAGACCTGGACTATTGTTTAAGGTCTTTAACTGTTCTGAGCACAGCAGTGTTGCCCATTTTATTTGGGGATCAGAGGTTCAATATTGAACCTCATAGACCAATGACCATAGTTTCTCTAATTCCAGAACACAGATACACACACACACACACACACACACACCGTTACACCTAAGAGGGCGAGTAACCTGAGAGGATCACAGGAGCGCCTCTGCATCAGCTCACCAGGTGCCTTAAAGTGTTTATTTTCCTACACCATTCTGAGACACCCAAACTCTCCAGTAAGTCACAAATGAATGATTGCTGTTGTGTGAGAAACTTCTTCACAACAAGGCTTACGGTCTGGAGCATGACTCTCCAGATAAAATAGTGTTTAACACTGTAGCATATTCAGAAGTTGAAATACAGTGTTGTACAGGTGAAACTGATATAGTGTTATAAGCCAGAGTTATCTCAATGTTTAAAAACTGATGCCTAAAGCAGCACACTGCTTTACTTAGGGTAATTCGCAGATCGCGACCAAAGCGGAGATACGAGACTTGCAAGAACTTACGCCAGGCCTGAACACAACGGAAGGGACTTTCTATAGACAAAATCAGAAACAGAGCAAATCTAGGCTGCTCAAAACGTTTCTTAATCTTAATTTAGTTCTCAGATAAGGATGGAATATCAATTGATAATGACATACATTTATCAGTTTGAGTTGAAGCTACATGAGAGACACCATCAGACGGTCAGTCTATGATACCTTTGCTGTTGTTTACTAAGTCATGTCTGACTCTTTTTGTGACCCCATGAACTATAGTCCACCAGGCTCCTCTTGTCTCTGGGATTTCCCAGGCAAGAATACTGGGGTGGGTGGCCATTTTCTTCTTCGGGGCATCTTTCCAACCTGGGGATCAAACGTGTATCTTCTGCAGTGCAGGCGGATTCTTTACCACTGAGACACCAGGGAAGCACCTATATTACCTTATAAACATTCAAACAACTGTTATTGCTAAAAATGGGTAAGAACTGGAATCTATTTTTGGAAAGCACATTTAGAACATTCGCTAAGGCCCTCTCAGCTCTATCAGGGACTACTAGGAGAGCACACCATTCAGAGCCCTGCAGAACGCCACTGAAAAGAAAGAAGCTTCCGAGGACTTCCCTGGTGTCCCGTGACTAAGGCTTCGTGTTCCCAATGCAGAGGGCCTGGGTTTGATCCCTGGTCAGGGAACTAGATCCCATGTGCTGCAACTGAGAGTTTGCATGCTGCAACTAAATCCTCGGCATGTGACTTTAAAAAAAAAAGAAAAAAAAATGATCTCACGTGCTACAACGAAGCTCCCATGTGCCACAGCTGAGACCCAGCACAGCCAGATAAATAAATAAATGTTTAAAAAACAGTGCTAGACCTTCTTATATTTTTTACTCAGTTTATTCCCATCAGTTAGCATGATATCTGGCACATAGTCCTTGCTAAATAAACAATTGCTGAATAAATAAATGAAAATGTAATCATAAAATGAAGTAAAATGTGCATTCTTATGAAATAATAGGGAAAAAAATCAATACATAACTATTTGTTCAGTGGCTACAAAACCATATTTCAGAGCCAGAAAACATGCATGACTTTTCTTCTGGAGAAATTCATATGATTTCCAGATGAAGATTCTTAAAAAATCCAGCTACGTAAAGTAGCAACCCAACATGATTCAAACAAGTGAAGTATGCTAAAATCTACACAGGTGTTTCTGTGATTTTCATACACTAGAAGAGGATATTTAGAAAATTGTTTTCATGTTGATCTTCTAGACAGGAAATGAAACCTAAAAAACCTTAATACTTCTTTTTGCATTTAATAACTATTAAATTTAACATATTTATGATTTTTAAATTTCCCAGCAAACCAATTTTCTGATTTCACCTTTTTTTAAATGATGCTACACTTTGGCAGGAATTTGCTCATATATTCTTTTGGCTAGTTAACCTAGGTTCCATTTTACTTAGGGAAACTCTTTAGAGATACAGAGTTTTATATTTTCAGAGTAAAAGGCAGTTTTATTGGGTAGATCAAAAAGTTCATTCGAGTTTTCCATAAGAAGTTATGGGAAATCCCAAATGAACTTATACTTCTATATTACTTCGTTAATTCTTCTGCTGCTGCTAAGTCACATCAGTCATGTCTGACTCTGTGCAACCCCATAGACGGTGGCCCACCAGGCTCCCGTCCCTGGGATTCTCCAGGCAAGAATAATGGAGTGGGTTGCCATTTCCTTCTCCAGTGCAAGAAAGTGAAAAGTGAAAGTGAAGTCACTCACTTGTGTCTGACTCTTCGAGACACCATGGACTGTAGCCCACCAGGCTCCTCCATCCATGGGATTTCCCAGGCAAGAACACTGGAGTGGGCTGCCATCATTATTTCTACTTCGTTTTATGCTCATCTTGCTACTCCATATTTTGTTCCACTGTCACTGAAAGATGACCAACTTTATTTTCTCTCACATTTTAAGTTTAACATAGACAGAATGGAGTGATGGAAAGAGCAATGGATTTGAACTCAGAAGATCTAGGTATGAATCTCGTGCAAACTGGGTGATACCATGCCTTTGCTTTCTCATCTGTAAAATGGGGATTATCTTCTTATTAAGACATGGTGAAAAATCTAATATGTACAGTATATATATATATATATATATATTCTCACTAATATGTAGTGAGAATCTAGTGACTTCTATATAAAACTAGTAGATTAGACACATTCCTCTTAAACTCTGACTGTAGCATCAATAAAAGTAAAATTATAAGGCATAAGTCCACAATGATAAAACAGAAAAGGACATTTAAAAACAGAATTTGGAGACAAGTGGCAATCAATCTGCAGATTTGAGAAGGCTGGATCTTAAGCCCACAGGGGAGAGAGCGTGGTTAAGACTCATCAGAATGTCCCGGAATTGACAGAAGCTTCTGAAAGTGGAGGTGAAGGGAATGCTGGGAGAGGAGAGTGGCTGGAGGCGTGAGAAAGCAGTCTCGTCCCTAAACGCCCTCCTATGCCAGGCACACGGGTAAGCTGCCCGACCCCCGCCCCAACAGAGGTCTGGAAGTTCATTTTCTGGGGAGGGTAAAATGCAGGGTCTCTTTATCTGAATATCAGGCACAGTTCAGCAGACAGGGTCCATGATTTTAAAAAAAAAGACGAAGTGAAGGCATTAACAGTATTCTAAAGAGGTTCCTCTCTCACCTGTTCAACTCTCTATCCCAGGAATGTTGACAGTCCACCTCTGGACAGGAGACTGAAGGAGCCTGTTTCAGAGAAATCTGACCAACTTAACAGAAAATACCCAAATATATCTGACCCCAGGGATCCTCTAACCCAGAGCCCAGGCTGGTCATCACACACATTCAGGGATTCCATCAGCTTTAGAGTCTCCCATTGTTATACATAAATAGAAAAATTAATGATACCAATATTACCAACATTCAAGGAAAATCTTTAAGATGAAGAGTACATAAAACACCACCGAATGGTGGGAAAAGCCTCTCAGAGGAGGCAGACCTGTTCAGAAAGGAGTAAACTTCAAATTAATACTCTTAATATTCTTAGACATACAAGAACATACTGTATCCATGAAACAGACATGAAATGCTATTTAGGGGATAAAGCAAACAGAATAAAAAGAGGCTTTGCAAAAGTAATAACATAACGGAAATTAAAACCTCAATAGAAGAATTGAAAGATAAAATTAAGGAAAACTCCCCAAAATTAGAAGTAAAATACAGAGACGGAAGATAGAAAATAAAAAACATATTAAAGACAGGATACCTCATGAACACCCAACAATTAATTAATTAGAGTATCATAAAGAGAGAACATGGAAAAAAGAAGAGAGGCAATTGTCAAAGAATAATTCAAAAATATATCCTAGAACTAAAGGACACTAATTTCCAGATTGAGAGATCCTGATAAAAGCCAAGAAAATAAAAGAAAACAAACTTCAAGCCAAGGCATAGTGTTGTGAAATTTCATAATAATGAGAACAAAAAGAAGACACTAAAATCCATCAGAATGTAGAAATAAGTAGGATACAAAGGGATTCATTTTCAGAATGGCTGTGGATTTTTCAATAGAACCTTACAACCTAGAAAATAATGAACAAATGTCTTCAAAATTCTGAAAGATAATTATTTCCAATCAAGAATTCTATATCTAGGCAAACTATGAATCAACTGTAAAGCTAGAATGTGCAAATCCTCAAATGATTTTCCTCCCATATTACTTTCCTAGGGAAGCTAGTGGAGGCCATATTGCAGTAAAATAAGACAGTAAACCAAGAAATAGGAGTAGATGAGTTTTAAGAAACCAGAGCCCCCACCCAGGAGAGAGAAAGGTAATCCCCAAGATGCTGATGAAGGAAGTCCTCAGTCACCACCTCTCAAGCCTAGTGCTCAGCAAGTCCAGATGGGAGCAACATCAAGAGGGCACCACCAGGAATCATCCTAAAAAGAAAAGTGACGTTGGCAAATTCCTTGGTGGTCCAGCGGTTAAGAATCCATCGTCCAATGCGGGGGATGAGGGTTCAATCCCTAGTGAGGGAACTAAGATCCCACCTGCTGCAGCGCAACTACGCTTTCTTACCACAACCAGAGAGAAGCCCTCAGGCTGCAGTGAAAGACCCCAGACCCCACGTGCCGCAACTAAGACCCAACACTGCCAAACATAAATAAACAATTGTTTTTTAAAAAAGGTCACGTTGAATTTGATGGATTACCAAATGTCTTCTTCTGGAAGTGAGTCTGAAGATAATATGTTACACAGAAAACTAAGACAATTTTAAAAAGGAAGATAATGATTAAATCCAGAGAAAGCAAGAAGTTATTCAACCAAGAAAATCTAGTTAGTATGTGACATGGCTCAGCTGTGGGTAATATTGCGTAATTAACTGAGCATTGAGCAAATTTACCAAAGTCTATGTCTTAATTTTGGAGAAGGTAATGGAACCCCACTCCAGTACTCTTGCCTGGAAAATCCCATGGACAGAGGAGCCTGGTGGGCTGCAACCCATGGGGTCGCTGAGGGCTGGACACGACTGAGCGACTTCACTTTCACTTTTCACTTTCATGCATTGGAGAAGGAAATGGCAACCCACTCCAGTGTTCTTGCCTGGAGAATCCCAGGGACGGCGGAGCCTGGTGGGCTGCCGTCTATGGGGTCGCACAGAGTCAGACACGACTGAAGTGATTTTGCAGCATGTCTTAACTTGGAGGCCAGAGAGGAAATATTTGTGATTGTTGTAGAGGCAGAGTGAGAGAATTAACTCCTCATCTTTCATATTAAAAAGTAAACAGATATAGAACTGGAAGCGGAAAATCAAATAACAGCAGGGTAAGCCTGTTACCTGAACATATAGTGGAAAATACTAGAACAGCTGAAACATAATTGCCTTTGAGGAGGTGAGGACTGGAGAAGGGATGAAAGAGGAGGATTGCTATTTTCATAGGAAACTTTACTTAACTTTTAAAACAATGTTCGTATACAACTTTCATAAAAATAAAAACACAAAGAGACCTCCTTAGGGGCCCAGTGGTTAAGAACCCATCCTGCAATGCAGGGGATGTGGGTTCAGTCCCTGGTCAGGGAGCTGAGAGCCGTCATGCTGAGGGGCAACTAAGCCCTCCGGCCACAACTACTGAGCTTGCAAGGCCAGTGCAGACTCCACACGCTGCACGAAGACCTGATGCAGTGAAGTTAATTAATTTAAATGAATAAATAAAAACCAAAAGATTAAAGCATCAAAAAAGATCGATTGAATGACACACTGTGCTCAAAATCACCTGTCACAGTAACTGGTTTATAATAAGCAGCTGATAAATATATTAGCTTTTAAATAAGATAGGAAAGTTAGGTGTTTGCTGTAGTCCTTTCACACAGGAAGAAGGAAGTGATCCAGAAAATAGAATCTAGGAGAACATTGTCCAAGAATGTATGATGAAATCACATCTTTTGAAGTTATGTAGACTTTATGGGGTAGTAACTTAGGCACAGGAAGGGAACAATTTGTTATTTGTCCAGCAAGTCTGTTGAACACAAATCAATAAAGCAATCTGAGGAAAGACCTTACTTACCTGCCATTCACTTGGCCCAGAGGCAGATATGAAACAAGTCAGAATCCTGAAACAAGTTACTGGGATAGACCTGTGAAATGGACAGGGGCTCACTCAGAGTTCACCTGGAGCTGCTCTCAACCTTGACTGTACACTAGGTTCATCTGGGGAGCTTTGAAAAATCCTGATGCCCACCACATCCTAGACCAATTAAATCAGAATCTTCTCCCAAGTCCCTCAAGCGATTCCAATGTGCAGTGAGGTGAAGAACCACAGCCCTAAGGGGTGAGTTCATGAGACTGGGCTTGCAGTTGCCATTCCCAAATTTCATCAGAGCCCAGGAGAGGTGGAGAGTTACACACCCAAAGAGGAAGGAATGTGGGTATCCCCACCCCCCATGCCAAATCCTTTGTGCAGCTGTAGGAACACGTCTTCTGGGTAATCCTAGGGCAGCTTCTGTTCTTCTCATTCTCACTCATGAGGACAGGAATTCTGCTTAATCAAAACCTGAGACAATGATGGGCAACGTGCTTGAAGGCAGAGATCGGATTCCACCCCTTCCCCTTTAGTCCTAGTGTCTGGGTAAGTAGACCATTTTTCTGTTTCTAGGCCACTAACCTTCACGGGATGAACCCACGCCAGTATTCTTGCCTGGAGAATCCCATGGACAGAAGAGCCTGGTGGGCTGCAGTCCAAAGGGTCGCAGGAGTGAAGGGCTTGGCGCACACACAGGCGGCTCTCACGAAGCAGGCTCAGGCCCTCTGCCTCCCTCATCAACGCCTGTGCATACGGGGCTGGGGTCGCTCATGAAAATCCAGGGCGCGGGGGATAGACCAGTGTCAAGGTCAGTTCAGGCCGTCGCAACAAACACACCACAGCCAGGTGGCACAAACAACAGAAATGCCCTTGTTCATAGACCTAGAAGCTGGAAGTCTCAGGTGAGGATGTCAATACACTTGGGTTCTGCCGAGAGCTCTTTCCTTAGCTTCAAAAGGCCACCTTCCTGCTGTGCCCTCACAAGATATAGTGAGGTGAGACAGAGGCGCAGAGAGGCAGAGAGCAGGGAGGGGAGAGAGGTCTGCCCGGTGACCTCCTATAAGCGCACTAATCTCATCACGAAGGCCACCTCTTGCAACCTCACATACACCTAATTTCTGCCGAAGACCTCACCATCACACCGCGAATTAGGGCTTTATTTTCTCTATTTTTCGGTTTTATTTATTCACTCAGTTTCTACTTTGGGCTGCCCTGCGTCTTCACTGCTGTGCCTGGGCTTCTCTAGCTGTGGGGCGTCGGGGCTCCTCCTGGCTGCAGCGGGCAGGCTCAGTGGGGATGGTACCCGGGCAGGTGTGGTACCCGGGCTTAGCTGCCCCAAGGCATGTGGAGACCTCTTAGACCAGAGATCGAGCCCGTGTTCCCACCAACAGGCAGATTCTTGCCCACTGGACCACCAGACAAATCCTGAGTTAGGGCTTTAACACAGGAGTTGAGGGGTGGGGGAGTCCAGCGTTAACTCTTGCCTCCAGCAGGGCCTTCCAGAGGACAGCAGGCTTTGGGTCATCTCTCCATGACTGGAGGATGTCTGTTTCCATTCAGTCACTGCTGTTTGGCCTGCCCTCCCTCAGCTCAGGGCCCCAGAGAGAATGGACAGGAGAATGTGAGTTCTAAATCTTCTCCTAGATACACTCAAATACAGTTTGTAGGGAAACTCCATACTGGCCCTCCACTACCCTGCTGCTGCTGCTGCTAAGCCGCTTCAGTCGGGTCCGACTCTGTGCGACCCCACAGACGGCAGCCCACCAGGCTCCCCCATCCCTGGGATTCTCCAGGCAAGAACACTGGAGTGGGTTGCCATTTCCTTCTCCAATGCATGAAAGTGAAAAGTGAAAGTGAAGTCACTCAGTCATGTCCAACCCTCAGCGACCCCATGGACTACAGCCTACCAGGCTCCTCCGTCCATGGGATTTTCCAAGCAAGAGTACTGGAGTGGGTTGCCATATCCACTACCCTGATGGCCTGAGAAAGCAACTGAAATTTTCCATCTTCCTCCCATTCAAGTAGTGTGTCTGCATTTTACATAGAAAGCAAGATGCTATGCTAAGCACTGTATGAAGCTAAGAAGGAAGACACTCTCCTGGCTCACAAGGCAGGAGTGAAATTCAAAATATTTCACAGTGGGAGCAGTAGACAATGACTACAGCTGACCCTGAACAACATAGGGGAGGGGCCCTAACCTTCACAACAGTCAAAAACCCATTTATAAATTTATAATCGCCTTCCAATTGTATCCTCAGGTTTACGTCCTCTGATTGAACCAATGGCAGACCAGGTAGTCCCATGGCATTTAATGGTGAAAAAAATCCAAGTGTAAGTGGACCAGTGCAGTGTTGTTCAAAGACTGTATTCTCAAATCAACATAGGACTACTGCACTGTTTTAGCATATGAACAATAATACCAGTGCACTTCAGCCAAAATTAGCCTTGCCCCCAAAAAGCTGAAGAGTGCTCTGCCAGGTGTGGCCCTGGATTCAGGAATCCAACAGAGAACACAGACGGTATGTCAGGAAACCACCGGCCGAAACCATCAGGCGTGATGGTAACCACGGCTGAGTGGTCTTGCAATAAGAGATCCTGATAAAGAAGATGGTGCCACTGCCCAAAACTAACCATGAGCATGTGGGAGGGGCCAAAAGAGGGAGGAGATGCTAGCCCATCATATGTCCTACCAACCTCCCAGAATCCTTCATACTGGAATCCATCTTGGCTGAGAGATGCCAGCACCACCAAGAAGGACGCCGAGGCAGACTAAATATGGGCCAAGCAAAATGACTGACCAGAGAAAACCTGGAAACTGACCCTGTCCCCATAAAACCTGAGCCCGTGAGCAGTTCTCCCGTTACTCTGCTGCTCGCTGCCCCATAGAGCCTCTTGCTCTGCCAGCACGCGTGTCTCCTTCGGCAATTCATTTCTGAGTGTTAGACAAGAGCCTTATTCTCTGGCCCTGGAAAGGGTCCCCCTTCCTGCAACAGATACAAAACCAAATCCAGGCTGGGGCCCCCTTCCTGTACTGTATGTGGATTCCTCCTCCTGGGGAGGCCTAGCCACAGAGGAGTTAGGGTCCAGAGTTAATTGTAAGCCTAAACTATCCTTCCCTCAGACAGGCCTTGGCTTGGGAAACAGAAGTGAGGAGAAAAAGAGGTTCTTTGGTTCAGCTGGAGTCAGGGAGGGTAACAGAGTAAAGAAGAGGCTGTTAATTCAAGTTGCCTCAAATTACATTTGTCCACACATGCATGGAAAATTCTGCTGAAAAATAAATGAGGATAATTTTTCTTTAGGGGTCCTCTTTCATCTCAGGGTTTCAAAGCACTTTGCCACAAAAGCTCCCCATCTTCGCTCATTTTTCCATCTAAATATAAACCAAAGCCCCAAGAGTTAAAGTTCAGTAAAACCCTTTGAACTTCTGAGAAGTACTAAAGAGAAACAACTATTTTGTTATTATAAGATCCAAGTGGCCAACCAAGGACCACACAGCCAGAAAACTCTCCTTCTGATGAAAGGCCACACCTCTGATCAGAGGACAGCCTGCTAATTAAAACCACAATTAAAACCAGCAGGGAGGGTGTGACTCAACACCCTTACCCAGAAGCAGAAACACTCACGACTGACTCACACAGGACACATCAGGTTTTCTCCAACAGGCATTTGGAAAAAAGGAAAGAAAGATGAATCCCAGTCGCCCTCCATCTCCTGACCCAGTAAACTCCGTGTTTACTGACACACTCCTGACTCCCTCCCAGCTCAGCAGGAAGAGCCAGCTTGGCCTGCAGGGGATGGGAATGGGAAGCCCTGTTTGCACAGGCGATTTTAGGCAAAGGAAAGTCTCAGAATCTCCCCATTTCCAGCCTGTGAGTCAGGAGTGGCTGTGTGTATTCTGGGTTCTGGGTTTGAGTCACTACCTTCCTGCTGTTGGTCTTCTCCGTCCAGAGATAATGACTAAAAAGAGATGAATACAAACATCTGTGAATGCTCAAAAAGCACGTGGTGGGGGGAGAGAGAAATTAGGAGCTTGGGATGAACACACACACACACACACTACTATGTATAAGACAGGTAACCAACAAGGATCTAGTGTATAGCACAAGGAACTCTACTCATTATTCCGTGGTAGCCTATATGGGAAGAGAATCTGAAAAAGAATACAGACACATGTATAACTGAATCACTTTGCTGTATACCTGAAACCAACACTCCCTGTAAATCAAATATAATCCCATACAATCAAACACAACGCAAGAGCGCCTGAAAGTTCAGCTGGCAGTTTCAGCAGCAGTTGTCTTCTCTGGAAACAAGTATACAGCATTTATAAATAACAGTGAGAAAGAGGAAGCAGGAGGAAGGAGGGGAACTTAGTCTATAGAGGATGTGATTGCGGAAGTAGAGGCTAGTCCAGGTGTAAAAATAGACAACCGCCTGTTTGTCGGCGTGGCCAGCGTGGCTGGGCGCCCTGCGTGCTGCTCCCCGCTAGCCCGGCAATGTGCTGTGGGTGAGGGGGCTGCCAAGGCCACCCAACAATTCTGGCACCCGAAAGACCACCTTGGCTTTGAAAGTACATCTTCTGGACGCCCCTCCAGCAGTGCTGTGCTTGGCACCACTGATTCCTGTAAGGCACTTCAAGACCACCCAGGTCTATTCCACCAGGTCCCAATGTCACACGGAGACCAGTGCCAAACCATACCAGCTTGAAAAACAGTGACCTGACCGTTTGGGCTCCTCCAATAGCTACTTTCTATTTTAGGGATGTGTTCTGTGTGTGTGTGCGTGCGCATCTGTGTGTGTGTGTCTGTGTGTGTGTGTGCACGCGCGCGCTAAGTCGTGTCCAACTCTCTGTGACCCCACCAGGCTCCTCTGTCTGTGAGATTTCCCAGGCAAGAACACTGGAACAGGTTGCCATTTCCTATTCCAAAGGATCTTCCCTACCCAGGAACTGAAACCCCCATCCCCTGTTCATCTCCTACACTGCAAGAGGATTTTTTACTGCTGAACCACCCCCTAAACATGGTATCAACCAACAAATCAAGCCGCTTAAGATGGCTGAAAAAAAGAAGGTGATCACCAAACAAACAGGTTTTGATCTGGGACAGCTGAACTGCATTTGACCCAGGAAGAAAGCAGAGAGACTGCAAGGGAAAAGAGCTTCAACTTTTCAATTGCTTTGAATGTGAAAGTCAAAACTGGACCTTTTGTATGCAGTAGGAGGCTGGATGCTATGTTTCACTTCTTATATATATAACTAAAAGATTTCTGGATGCCCACACACTGTCACTATGTTAAGGACTTTTACAAAGCTCAGAAAAACAGAGGCCCTGCCCTAACATTTCAAATGTTAGTCAAGCTACACAAATCCTTGGCTGGAAAGATAACAAATGCTAACTCTGAGGTCACTCCATGACAAGTCATAAAAGAAGGAAGAAGTAGTATGATTCAAAACATTTTCGTCTGGGGAAGAAAAATCATAATGTGCATCACCACCAAATGGAAAACAAAAATTAAAAGCTTGGAGCTGTTTTCCTGGGACCTTGACATTTTTAAATAAGAAGTTTCACTGCTTGCAGAATACTTTTTACATTAAGGTTTTATGTTTCATTGCAGAGCTTCCTGAACACTCATTTGCTATAGGCTCATATATACTCAAAAAATGTATACACTGAGGCCTATTCCAAACAAACTCAAATCAACTAACACATACTTCTGATTGTAAAGTTTTCCTTAACTAACATGCCATTCTCTCAAAACAGTGAAAAGCTGGAATCTGACTGTGGCAGATGGAGCTGTTTTACTTTTTCAAAATAATTATGCTCTCCATCTGCTCAGTCTTGGGGTCCATTTCTTGGAAAAGTGACTGATAAGATGCTCTCATATCTTATGACAATCCATCAATTGGCTTCTATGCCAAAACTGAGTTGGCATAACCAGGAAGTGGATCGTGTATTTTCTATTTTGTATTTTTTCCAGTTTTACTGAGATCTGACTGACACGTGTTGTTTTCATTTAGTCACTCAGTCATGTCTGACTCTTTTGTGGCCCCATCAGGCTCCTCCGTCCATGGGATTTCCCAGGCAAGAATACTGGAGTGAGTTGCCATTTCTTTCTCCAGGGGGCCTTCCTGACCCAGGGAATCGAACCCAAGTCTCCTGCGTTGGCAGGCAGGTTCTTTACCGCTGAGCCACCAGGGAAGCCCCTAATTGACACACGGCATTTATAAGTTTAAAGTGTCTAGCATAATGATTTGGTTACATACATCATGAAATGACAGCCACAGTAAATTTAGTGAATATCCATCACCATAGATACAAATCCTGTGATGAGAACTCTTGGGATTTACTTCCTTGACAACTTTTATATTTAACATCCTGCAGTAATAAATAACTATATTAATCCTGTGATATATATTGTATCACATCCCTAGAACTTATCTTAGAAGTGGAAGTTTGTGTTCCCCCTCCCTCATCCTCACCCATGGCAACCACAGATCTGATCCATTTTCCAGGATCACGTCTTTTCTGTTACCCTGACTCTGTAGCCATGGGTTAGTGATATAGGGTTGGGCACCTGGCCCAAGAAAGGCCATCTGGAGTGCTGCTTCGGAGTGTTCACACTGGAGTGTGGCAAAGAACCCCACGTTCCCTTGTCTGAGAGCATGAGGCTTCAGATTTGGAGGTGTAGCATTCCTTACCCCATAGAGGAAGCCCATCTTCAGAGAAAAAACTGAGCTCACAGCGAGAGAGGTACAACAGACAAAGTACTAGTTGCATTTGAATTTTTAGCTCCGTTTGTCCCTAAGATCATTCAGTTGCCTTTAATGCATAAGATATCCCAGAATCCTTTTAAAAAATTATCACTGCCACCCCCTATTTTTGCCTAACCTACTTAAGTTTCTAATACACCAAAAAAAAAAAAAAAAGAGTCCTCCAGTAAACAGGATCCAGTTGATTGTGAAAAGAAATCAATGAAGCTTGCCAATTTTTTTCTCAAAGAAAATTTGATCCAAGGGACCACAGAAAGATGTTTATTTACACCATTAAGAGTCTTTCTACAAATGTCTAACAGCAGACATGAAGCGTCTACCATCTTTACAAGGCTATAGGCCAGGGGATGTATATCTGAGCTTCTAGGAGTTTATAGTCTTGTCTGAGATACAAGTAGCTTTGTTTCCATGGAAACTAAAGTTCTTCTTTTCTTTGTATTCCCTGCCCCCTATTAGAACAGGAGCTACACAAGGCAGGACATTGATCTTGTTTATAAATGTGTCCAAGCACCTGGAACCATGCTTCGTATACGGTGGGCACTGAACAAAAATGTACTAAATGAATGAACTAACCTTTGTCTGTGTCCCAGTTCTGTCTGGTGTGTTAGTTCCTCAAGAAAGCCAGAATTAGGCATGGAAAGAACAATGAAGTCAAAAGAACAGAAGATGGACAGGAAGATACTTGGGACACAAAGAAGCTTAAAGAGAAGCATTTTTAAAATTTAACAATTTGGAAGAACTTCAGTTGTAGCCAGTGATCAATAGATGAAGCAATACATTTCTCTCCATCCCACTTCAATTTAATTTTACTTATTGCTCGTTATACTATTAAACATTCTTTCCTTCCTTCAGTCATAGGATCCTTTCAGTTTTAGCTAAGCAAACGGCAGCCCAACCAAGAACCACATTTTCCAGCCTCCCTTGCATCTAAGTAAGACGCATATGGTTAAGTTTCGACCCATAGAATGTTAGTGGAAATGACGTGTTTCACTTCTAAATCATGCCTTCAAATGGTATGTGTGTACTCACTTTTAGCCCGTTTTCTTCCCATTTACTGTGATTCACTCCTCTTCCCATTCACTGTGTGCCTGGCAAATCCCACGGACAGAGGAGCCTGGGGGGCTGCAGTTCATGGGGTCTGTAGGAGTCGGACGTGACTGAGCGACTTCACTTTCACTTTTCACTTTCATGCATTGGAGAAGGAAATGGCAACCCACTCCAGTGTTCTTGCCTGGAGAATCCCAGGGATGAGGGAGCCTGGTGGGCTGCTGTCTCTGGGGTTGCACAGAGTCGGACACGACTGACGCGACTTAGCAGCAGCAGCAGCAGCCGTAGCAGCACTGCGATGCAAAATTGAAGGCAGAACTGGACTAGCCATCTTAGACTGTCGTATGGGAGTTGCAGGCTGAGGATGGCAGAACAGGAACATAGAAGGAGTTAAGGTTTGTGATACCAAGCAGCTGCCATGCTAACTCTGGGCAGCTCACATTTGGACAAATTAACATGAAGGAAAAATAATTGTCTATTTTATTTCAGACACAGTTACATTTGGGTCTTTGTTATCATGTGTGTTAGTCACTCAGTTGTGTCCAACTCTTTGCAACCCCGTGGACTGTACAGTCCACCAGGCCCCTCTGTCCATAGGATTCTCCAGGCAAGAATACTGGAATGGGTTGCCATGCCCTCCTTCAGGGGATCTTCCCAACCTAGGGACCAAACCCAGCTCTCCCGCACTGCAGGCAGATTCTTACCATCTGAGCCACTAGGGAAGCCGTTTGTTACTATAGCAGAAGCTATGTAGCAACTAATACACTGACACAATGAAAAGTAACCTGGCCTGGAGCTTTTCCTGTCTTCCATAGACTTTCGTCACACCTAGGTCCTTCAGGTTCTTGACAAATTTCTCCTATGCACTGGATCCTTATTTCCATTCGTGCCTGCAGCCTATGTGAGGAATTTCTGGTTCTCATTCCCGTTGTAGATTCCTGAGGATTGCTAGGCTTCAAAATATAGTTGGAGGGACCAGAACTGGTTGCTTGAGTCCCGTAAACCTGTTGCCCAGTCACTCTCAGGATCAACATCGTGGAGTGTGCCATGAACTTGTCCTCCTTAGCCTCTGCAGCAAGATGACACAGCCTTGTGGAAAGAGGCCTTGGCTTCCAGATTTCCAAATGGCACCCAGTCAGTGCTTAGTACAGGGTGAAACAATTACCAAGTGCCTCACAAATACTCCAAAACTTCTCTAACTATCTTCACAGTTTATCTGGGACTTCCTACTACACATCCTAGTTATTATTATTATTAACATTTATTTATCTATTTGACTGTACCAGGTCTTGGTTGTGGCATGCAGGATATTTAATCGCAGCATGTGGGATCTAGCTCTCTGATCAGGGATAGAACCTGAGCCCCCTGCATTGGGAGAGTGGAGTTTTAGTCATTGGACCACCAGGAAGTATCACTAGTTATTATTTTGGTGATATCCCTGGTGGCTCAGACAGTAAGGAATCTGTCTGCAATGCAGAAGACCTGGGTTTGATCCCTGGGTCAAGAAGATCCTCTGGAGGAGGAAATGGTAACCCACACCAGTATTCTTGCCTGGAGAATTCCATGGACAGAGTACCTAGAGGGCTACAGTCCACAGGGTTGCAAAGAATCAGACATGACTGAGCAATTAACACACACATAGTCCATTATAGTCATAGGTCAATATTAATATGCAGAGATACCCAATAGGACAAGGCGGTCCGTGCTAAGTGACAGATGAGTGGCAGAAGGCAGGGCAGCGAGGAAGGCTGTGGGAGGGAGAGGACTTCTAGCTCAGCAGGAGCTGGCCCCTAGTCTAGAGGTCTTCATGCCAGACAGCAAATTCTCACCGAAAGGAAAGAGGCATGAGAGAATATTCTGTGGGGCTGAACACCCTATCCCACATTCCTAAACTGGAATTTGCCACCAAGGGAATGCAAGACAAATGGAAGGACAAGACATTGTACTCAGTGCTTAGGGCAGCAGGCAAGCTTGTTACTGGCACACACGGTAGACTGAACTGGCCCTAGAACCTAAACCTCATCAGAGACGGAGGCTGAAGCTGCACTGAACTTTTGATTGGTTCAGGCCCAGGACTTTGCAGCATGGGGAGCTCCTATAAGCAGATAAATCCAGGCAGTAAGCAAGTTAAGATCCCTTTGGGATGGAAAGCTGGATACGGCTTCATAGAAGAGGAGGCTTAATTCAGATCCTAAGTTAAGGATAAACATTAGAAACGGAGAGTGTTCTGGAGCCTTAAGGCATGGAGGGAAGATGGGCAGCGTAACGGTAGTGTAGAGCAGGGGTCCACAGTCCCCCGGCCACGGGCTGGTACTGGTCTGTGGTCTGTTAGGAAGCAGGCTGCACAGCAGGAGGTGAGCAGTGGACGAGTGAGTGAGGCTTCATCTGTTTTCACAGCCACTTCCCATTACCTCCTGAGCTCTGCCTCCTGTCAGATGAGAGGCGGCATTTGATTCTCATAGGAACTGGAAACTATGGTGAACTGTGCATGCGAAGGATTAGGTTGCTCACTCCTTATGAGAATCACCCTGAAACCACACCTGCTCCCTGTTGGTGTAAAAACTGTCTTCCACCAAACTTTTCCCTGGTGCCAAAAAGATTGGGATCTGCTCCTCTAGGGTCAGGAAAAATGTGCCGTGCTGTCAGAACTGCCAGTTCAAGCAGGAAGTCTAATGAACATATTTAGTTAGCTTGTTGGACTGCCTTTGATTTCAGGAATTGCTTGTTCACCACTCTTGTCAATCTCGGGGCCCTACCTTCCCCCCAAGGGAACAGACATGGGACTCAGTCTGTCAAATCAGGGCATGTGGAACATCTCTGGAGCAGAATCCTTTGGGGGAGATTAATAAGAATGCAAGAAGAGAAGGGATTATTTTTTTCTGTGATTACTAGTTATGAAGACGGTGTAAACTGAGCTCTGTCTTAGGCATCTCTGCCATTACAGAAAAGAAGGTTGCCTAAGAATTAAGCCACTTGGGAAGGATGACGAGCCAGGAGGGAAGAAAGGAGATCCTAAGGACAGACTCTGGTCTGACTCTTAGAGCCAGTGGAGCTTGGAGCAAACCCACTGTGCCACCTTGGACTCTCCAGTTACAGGACTCAATCAATTGCTCTTGAGTTTCTGCTACGTTGGGCTTCTGCCCCTTGCAATTGAAAGAGATCGGACTAGTGTGGGAATAAGAGAGGATAAGCTTAGAACGCAGATACAGCTGTGTTACAGAGGCCCTAACTGTAAGACTCAAAGGTTTGGACTTCTTTTGGAAGATGACAAGACGAGTCATTAACACTGAGAGGTTGTTACACGGTTGCTCCGTACAAACAGCCGGCCCAGGGGTGGCTTGCAGCCTCATCACCCCCTGGCCACAGGTCCCATGCAAATCCCAAGCCACTGTGTCCCTCATCTGCAGAGTGGGGGTGACTCTGCATCTCCCTCTGGGTGGCTGCAAGGAAGAGGTTCAGTAACAGTCAGTGTGCCTGATACAAGGTCTGGCACAGGACCAGCATGACAGCTCCTCAGAATGACAGGGGCGGCAGTCATGGTGACAAAGGAGGATGGAGGAGGCAGAGGAAGAGGAGGCAGAGGAAGAGGAGGCGGGGAGAGGACGCTTCCTGGACCAGGTGGGTGGGGCCGGAAGTGAGTCAGAAGGACGGGCGTGGAGCCTCTGGCCAACATCAGCAGGGCCCATTACCTTGCAAAGGGAAGAGAGGAAAGGCAAGCCGGTTATGATCCAAGGTACAAATATCCGGCGAGTTAACAGATTTGGAACTTTTCCTTCTTTTGCACCCACACCACCAAAAATGGAAAACCCGACCACAGTGGGAAACACAGGATCCAGGGCCTCGTGGACGCTCCTGACCAGCAGCAGCTTCAGGCTTCACAGCATCCTGTGCGACAGGGAAATTCAGGCCCTCTGTCCAGAAAGTCAGGAAAATAGTGCGTCAGTGCTTTTGCGGTTGGTGTCTGCTATTTAATATCACGTGACCTCCGGCACCGGGACACTCAGAGGACCCTCCCGGTGCCCGGCGCTGGTCCTTCCCACACTCAGGGCTCATGCAGGAGCTGAGGCTGCGGCCGCCGCTGGGCAGGGATGAGGGAACCAGCAGATGAGAAGGTCCCTGGAGGCTGGGAGGTGGTGGTGTGGAACTTGGGTGTCCATTTAGCTTCCGAGACCCTGGCACAACTTTAAAAATTTTTATTTACTATATTTATTTTTGGCTGTGCTGGGTCTTTGTAGGTGGTTCTAGTGGTAAAGAACCCGCCTGCCAATGCAGGAGACATGATATGGATGGGGGTCTGGGTGGGGGAGACCCCCCGGAGGTGGGCATGGCAGCCCACTCCAGTATTCTTGCCTGGAGAATCCCATGCATGGAGGAGCCTGGGGGGCTGCAAAGAGTTGGCCACAACTGAAGGGACTTAGCATGCATGCACGAGTCTTCGTTGCCGCATGAGCTCAGTGGGGACTCCTCTCCACTTGCTGTGCACAGGCGTCTCATCGCCATGGCTTCTCTTGCTGCGGAACATGGACTCTCGGGCCTGAGGGCGTCAGCGGTTGCGGCTCCCAAGCTCAAGAGCGCCAGCTCAGTAGTTGTGGCACACAGGCTTAGTTGCTCTGTGGCGTGTGGGGTCTTCCGAGATCAGGGATCGAACCTGCATCTCCTGCGCTGGCAGGGGACTTAGCGCTGAGCCACCAGGGAAGCCCCTGGCACATTTTTTAATGTCTGTTGAACTTCAGTTAGATACTGTAAGTACAAAATAAAGAGTGTTGAAAATTTCCAAATGGGGACCACAGAGTATTAAAACTCCAAGCATGTGGTCCCCTTCTGTGATGCTTAATTTTATGCATCAAGTGGACCAGGTGAGGTCAAATAAAAGGTGTCCATTTATTTAGTCAAACAGTATTCTGTGAATTTCTGTAAGGGTGTTTGTGAATGAAGCTGACAAAACAACAGAATGAGTAGATCAGATTTCTTTCCTTAATATGGGTGGGCCTCACTCAGTCAGATGAGTGAAATGGAAAGGCTGATCCTCTTCTGAGTAAGAGCGTTTTTCCTGCCTTCAGACTCAGACTGGAACCTTAGGTCTGTGTGGGTCTTGCTCCTGCTGGTTCCGGGCCTGGAACCACATGGTGGGCTCTCAGGATTCTCAGACCTTTGGACTCAGACCGAATCAGCCTGCTGGGTCTCCAGCTTTCCAGTTCCCCCTGAAGATCTTCAGATTTGCCAGCCTCCATTATCTCATGAACTGATTTCTTAGAATAAATTCTCTCTCTCTCTCTGTGTGCATCCTGTGATTCTTTCTCTGGTAAACCCTGCTCAATACACTTTCTGAGTACAGAGCCTTGTACTACACTGGGAGTATCCATGGAGCTATTTTTTTCCAGTTCCCACCTCCTTCTCACACACACACAGGAGAAAGTGAGGAGGGTGGGAAGAGAGAGAAACTAGCAGGAAGAAGAAATTAACTTTTTTATTGGAAAAGAATTGCTTTACGAGGTACTGTTAGTTTCTGGTGGACATTGAAGTGATCAGGTATACATATACGTGTATCCCCTCCTTTTTGAACCTCCGCTGAACACCCTTCCCGTCCCTCCTGTCTAGGTCATCACAGAACCCTGAGCTGAGCTCCCTGGGCTATATGCCAGCTTCCCACTAGCTGTTTTCCACATAGTAGTGTTTATATGTCAATCCAACCTCCCAATTTGTCCCACCCTCCTCTTCCCCCTCTGTGTCCACAAGTCCATTGTCTGCGTCTGTGTCTGTACTCCTGCCCTGCAAATAGGTACATAATGAGCTATCAGTAATGTCTTTCCTGTTATTATAAAGTAAAAATATATTTTTTGCTATATAGCAATGAAAGTATAGACCCCATAAGACAGCTTACAAATTTCCAGGGTCCCAAGATCACTTATTAAAATCTATTGATCTAGAAAAATATTACCTTCATTTGCCAAAGGGTGAGACTTTAGATATAATAAGTGAACCCGGGTCTACCCTTAGTATAGTTAGTTCATCTCTTTACGCTGTTCATGATCAGTGGTTCATTTGTACTATGGGGCCTCTAGGACTTACCCAAAATCCTGCGGCCTGATGTCAGAATTCAGAAATATCTCGGATTTTAAAAAATAATACAGTGCGAGTATTGTAATTATTACATTCCTGGCAGAGTGCAGGATAGCACTCTGTATAAAATGCACTGGCATTTCTTCTGTAAAGCATGTGCCAGGTGGCCAAATGTGCTAAATAGCTTCATGTCAGTGCCGGTGAGATTTTGTTTTCAAGTGAGTTCAGGTGAGGTCAGATTTTACTGCCAAATGAGCTTTCTGGGGTGAGCAGCTTTGCAGTTGGTGTTTCCATGGTTGGTCTCCCGGCCACTCACACTCACACTCCTGAGTGAACACAGGAGAACCAGCGATGGGACGGGGGAGAGCTTGCCTGGAGGAGCATCCAGTGACTGTAGGGGAAGCCACGGAAGGCTCAGGGTTGGACCTTGCAGTTGCCTTCCACACCCTTTGGCCAGGTAGCTGAGAGTTACGTGATCCGAGAAAATGAATCAGACCCTGAGGTCCCCACAAGCTCTCCTGGACTTGTCTCTTCACACCCCACAGCGTGCCCATGGAAAGTCCCTCTAAGGCGTCCTGGTGGTGCTGCAAGCCCTCAGGGCCCTGAACTGGGAAAGGCAGCCACCTCTCTCAGGCGCGTTGGTGTCTGTTGACTGAGAGGCTGGTTGTACTCACATGTAGGAAGACAGCTTCAAGAGGCCTGTGGCCACTGGATGATCATTATTCCTGCTCTTCTTTAGAGGATGTCGTTTTTAAGCACTTGAAAGTGGTGGGCACTTCCCTGGAGGTGCAGTGGTTAAGACTTCGCCTTCCAATGCAGGGGATGTGGGATGTGGGTTCACGCCCTGGCCGGGGAGCTGAGATCCCACATGCCTTGGGGCTGAAAAAACAAAACATAAAACAGAAGCTGTACTGTGACAAATTCAATAATGACTTTAAAACTTGACCATATCACACACATACAAAAAGTCTAACAACAAAAAAAGTTGTAGAGAAGGATTTTGCCCCTAGGGACCCTTCTGCAAGGCAGGGCCTTCTCAGCCATCTTAGAATCTTACCTACCCTGGAAGGGCCAGGACTGATGCCACTGCATCTATAAAAACCAGGAACAAAGACTTTCTTACCTGGGTTCTGCAGCTGGAAAGGAACTCCCTCACATCCTTTCAGTTCTTCCTGAATTTTTTCTGTACCTCTTACATATGTTAGTTTCTTTTTATCTTGTTAAATTATATCATAACCCTAAATAAGGCTGTTCTTTCTGGAAGACACTAGTTTATATATCTGCAATTCTCCTAGGCTAAAATCTTAAATGGAAATAAGTAATTATATTCTTAATAAATAAATAATTTTAGAATTAACAAGAGATCCTGGTGGCTCAGACAGTAAAGAAACTGCCTGCAAGGTAGGAGATCCAGGTTCGATGCCTGGGCTGGGAAGGTCTTCTGGAGAAGGGTGTGGCAACCCACTCCAGTATTCTCCCTAGAGAATTCCATGGACAGAGGAGTCTGGTGGGGTACAGTCTATGGGGTCACAAAGAATAGGACACGACTGAACAACTAACACTTTCACTTTCATTTTCTTTCTTTATGGCATTTTAGGTTAAAAATGCCTGTGCTGCTGCTGCTAAGTCACTTCAGTCATGTCCGACTCTTAGCGACCCCATGGACTGCAGCCTACCAGGCTCCTCTGCCCATGGGATTTTCCAGGCAAGAGCACTGGAGTGGGGTGCCATTGCCTTCTCTGTAAAATGCCTAGTGATCTAGTAATTTTTGTATTTTCTAGTAGATGCTTAACAAATATATTAATTGTATAACCAATTGTGTATTAAAGGTTTTCCCCTTCTTTATTACCTAAATCTTGTTATGACATAGTTTGTGTTACAAATATTTGTACCCTTAACTTGATCTTATTTGTTTACTTATTAATTCACTGAGAAAGTAAATTCTATTTTTAAAAGGATCACTGATAAGTTATTGATGAAATGAATGAGAAAAGCATATTGTACTTATTTAAAAAAGGAAATCAGATTACTCATTACTTACTCAACAGCAGTAACTACTGATTGTGCAATACTGAAATTAAAATTTAAAATTGGGAGACTCCAAATAAAGTCAGCAATTTAGCCTGTCAGTGGAATGTGTAAAGAATTAGTAGTTTTAAAGGGTCACAGGTGTTCCTAGGAATTTAATCAACCATGGTGTTCAGAATAATAAAGTATGTCAGGGAGTGCATGTTATGTTGGTCCACATTAAGCCAGAACATTGAAATGAGGAATGCCCATAGTTTAAAGAAAGAGAAGCAATTTATTCATTACCAGCAACATGATTATCCACTATATAACAGTAAGGTAGTCAGTAGTCTAAGACTTCCCTTTGTTGAAACTAGTGCATTTACTTCTTAGACATACAGAAAGAGGCATTTCATTAGCAAGTAAGATGCCAAGTTAAATTTTAATTTCAGATAGCAACTTCTTAGTGTAAATGTGTCCCAAACATTTCATAGTGTTACGATTGGTATGTTAGCTCTGATTCCTGTAACCTTTTAATGTCACCCTTCATTTATTCGTTCACTGGTTTTAAGGCTGAGTTTCTGAGGGCGAGTCAGAACTGTGCTGTGTGTGGCCCTGACAATGCAGTGATGGGCAAATCTTCCCCGGTAGTCCCTATAGTTTAATAGACTGATCTAGACAAAGCAATCCCCGTACAGTGCGATAAATGCCACAGTTCAGTGTGTTTATTCACAGACGGACCTAGCCTTGGTTCAGAAAAAGACTCCCAGAAGAAGTGATGTCTAGATTAGGCCCAAAGCAGAAATGCTGGGGAAGCGGAAGGAGGTTCTCATCAGGGGCACCGCTTTGAGGGAGAGGCGTCAGCGGAGCTTGAGAGCCTGGAAGCTCCACTTTCTGGTGTGGTGAGGCTGCAGACCAGAGGCGCGCTGTGCATGCTGAGAAACTCCACCAGGGAGGCCTGCCTCGTGCAGGGCACCGGGAGCCCGCGCCAGCCTCGTCCAGGGCACCGGGAGCCCGCGCCAGCCTCCTGAGCAGCCCATGCGGCACAGCAGCATGCTCTCATTTACTAGTTAGGGAGCGCTCTCTTGCAGTGAGGACAGTGTTATTGCGGGAATGGAGGCGGGCACGGGGGAAGGAGAGATGCATGCGAGGACTGCTCAGGAGGTCACTCCACAGAGGCTTGTTCTTGGTGGCCGCAGAATCCCTGCAGTGATTTGATGGTGGGCATCACCCGGCAAGGCCCTGAGCCTGAGCTTTGTGGGGCAGCTCTGTTTCAGCCAGTGCTATCATGCCAGCTCCACTAGAAAGAAATGAACACCTTGTAAGGCAAGAGGAGACGAGAGCGGTGTAATTTCTTACATGAACATATTTAGTACAGTGTACATAAGTTACATAGTATGACTTCAATTGTTCTGGACTTATTGGAGAATCAGGCCAGAAATGAACACTTTGCCAGATGTGTGGACAGAAATGACTGTGGACCTCTTTTTACTAGCTGCTTAAGAAGGTTGCCAATTATGGAAACTATCTATAAGAACAACACTTATCGGTAGAGGAGTGTGTTTTGCTTTCATGGAGAGGAACTAGTGCCAATCAAAATGAAAGAAGTAATTCAAATAGGAAGCCCGAAAGAAGGGATATGCAGAGAAATTGAGACCACTGATACGCATGGGTAAATGGGAAGCGGAAGAAGCAAATGTCATCAGATAAAACAAACACACACAGTCACATCTACCTTTTATGGAAAGCCAGCTATGTGCTGGGAACTATTTTAGTATAGTATGCACCTTATCTCATATAATTCTCAAACATGTACTAAGGAATTAATCACTATTTGCACTGTTTGGGCAAAAGTGATTGTGGTTTTGGACCATGCATTTTAAATCAGTATAACCAGGCTCAAATACATCTTTATTTATAATCAAAATAGGAACCATTACAATCAGCACATTTTTGCCAACATGAAATATCTCTATTCCCATAGTGTAAAAATCTGTGCTTCCAAATTCGTTGAATTCTTGGAAAGAATTTTCTGCATCCTGCTGGCTGTGGAGGCATTTTCCTTGCAAAAGTTGTCAAGATGCTAGAAGAAGCTGGTAGTAGGATGCCTGGAGAAGAGAGGTCAGGTGAACATGGTGGATGAGGCAAAACTTCATAGTCCTATTCATTCAACTTTTGAAGCACTGGTTGTATGACATGTGATCGGGTTTTGTTGTGGAGAAGAATTG